>JADDOH010008951.1:0-39966 GCA_016648135.1 Agrypnia vestita | reverse complement strand
CTGCAACATTCCGCGGAGCGTCAGTACCACGTGGTATGTTTACAAGTGAATACGCATGCGCTGTATCTGTCAAGATGACAATGCGGGGAAACGAAATCGTTCTTGAACTGATCGAGCTGTATCGATCGAAGATCGCATAGAATGTCCGTCCTTCTTTCTCTTTGCAGTAAATAATTTCGCATTCTCCTCTTTTTTCTCCTCTTACTTTTCGATAAACTCATTAACATAAACAGATACGCGGCTGTCATCATAATCTCATAGGGCGATATATTTCCGCGACGTCTGGAAAACAATAATTATTTGCAAAAAGGACCTTGTTTTTAATAATATTCAATTTACTACAGTAAAACCTCGTTAATTTGAAATTGCGACCCAAAAAAACATTTCGAATTGCGCGGAACCCCGTTTTCGCCAAATGAGATACCGCAGCTGTCAACATAACCTCATTGGATGACATTTCCGCGACAAAATATGCGAGTCCCGGTGTGTACACGTCAAATGACCGCGTCATTGTCCCCGAAACATGAGCGTAGATGCGACATGCCGAGCGGAATGTTTCGCGATTTGTCCCCTAGTGAATACATGGCTTTACACTCAAAAAACTCTTACATACATACATACATTTATTTTTCTGAAACCGTGTTATAAAAAGCGTGTTGTACAAAAAATATGCCAATTTATACAACCGTGTTATATAAAATATTGTTATACAAAACCGCGTTATACGAGGCCCAAGTGTATATATTGCTTCTTCTTAATACTTTTGTTATTGTATATTTACTCTGTAATTATTTTTTTTATATCTCTGTTATTTTATGCTTACTTTTGACATTATTATGTTATTTTATATTAACTCTGTATTCTACATATTTTATCTTTATTATCTTATACTTACTTTTACTTACTCTCATTTTATATTATAAGGTAATTAGTACAACATCAAATTACTGTAATAGGTTTTGTAACCGTTGAAATAAATAAATAAATTCCCATACTAAAACAAAATAAAATGAAAAAGAAAAACAGCTCAAAACATAATACAGTAAAAGAAAACAACGAATGTTAAAAATGTTCTGGGAAAGATTTCGTAAACAGGTGCGTTTTTAAGTCTTTTCTTAAATAAAGTGTCAGAATCCGTGTTTCTTATTAGGGAGGGCAAAGAGTTCCACGTTAACGCCCGTTCGCTGAACCTAGTTTTCTGGAACTGACTTGACGGTTCCACAACCCTTCCTACTGCTGAAGTAGACGCTGACCTGAGAGTTTGACGTCTTCCATTTATGTTGTCTGGAATACAGAATAGAACAGAATGAAGATACAGAGGCGCCATGTTATGAGTTGCCTTATACATCAACCAACACAGTTTGAACTCTACTCTCTCAGGAAAAGAAGAAGGGATGTTATGTGCGATCGCCCAGTTCGTTTAAAAGTTGCACACCGCGCGTTATGGTGTGCCTATTCATTACATCTGTCCTTAATTATGGGACATAGAAAATAAAGATAATTCTGAAAAAAAGTGAAATCCGTATTGTGGAAACTCAGTTACCAATCATCGATGCAATAGGCATGATGAAAGTATTAAAGAATAAGTGATTTTAGAGAAGAAAATATTTTGAAAGGATTCTAAAAAATGAGTTTTAATATACGCATTGAAATTAATAAGATTTTCAATAAAATAAAAGTATAAAATTGTGCGATCCGCCGGTAATCACAGTGTCTTTGAACCGTTGCCATAGACACAATGCAATGTTTACTGAGGCTGACGTCACGTAGACGAAATGACAGCTGCGGGCGTTTTTGCGCGAAATTAAAAATATGTAGATGAAAATGCAATTATTTGCGTAAAAACTTAGTTTATTACTGAAATAACGTTATTTTCGGTAATAGTAGAAGTGTACCTACAATATAGAATATTACCTATTTCAAAATCTGTCAGCATGCCTATTAGATACAAATTTCAAATAACAGTTACTGTGTAACCGGTAAATATACCATCGACACTTAAAGTTAGTCAGCGCATGGTTCTGTAATCCGATTCGTTTGTAAAATGACGCTTCAATTATGAGGTCGATTTCTACTGCGAGCGATCAGAGTATCAGAGATCAAATTGAGCCGCAAATAGACCTAGAATCGTAGTCTCTCGCGATGAAATTAAGCGATTCGTCTTTTAATTATTTATTTATTTATTTGTTTACGCCCATTAGGCTTTTACATAAAGAGTATAAAATAAATTTCAAAAAGCACATACATTAAAAGTTTCAGGAATAGCACCAAATCATGAGTATAAAAATTAAAAATGTAGAGTAGGTAACGAGCAGCAATGCGTATAGGCTTTTACATAAAAAAATATATCATAAAATTAAAAAGAACATACATTAAACAATATAAATTACAAGTAGCAAATTATTAAAAGTACCAGGAATAGCACCAAAACATGAGTACAGAAATTAAAAATATAAAGTACAAAGCGGCAATGTGTACGAAAAATATATATTACCCACCATTACATATTAACAGCTGAAGTCAGTAACGAAGCAGTATTGCCTCTTTAAGTGTAAACTTTACTTTCTCCAGACTGTCGACGAAAATGTCAATCATGCTTTGTTTTATGCATGTCATTATGTTAATATGTTTCGTTTTTTCAAATACACAATTCTCTATAAATATAAAAATGTCCGTCGCTAACACTACCAGATGGTGCATATGCTGGTGACGTATAAAATAATACTGAGGTAAAAAAAGTAAAAAATGGCATACTTCGCTGTGTAACAGTGTCCGTCGCTAATGCTACTAGATGGCGCAAATAATGATTATATTTTCAATTTTTGGAATTTTTTATCATTTTATTCGATTTGCATTAAAGCGAATGAATTTTTAATGATCGATGTAAGCTACTGCATTGATAGTTCAAATTTTTGCAAAAAATAAGTTAGAAATATCGATAGAAAAAAAATACAAGCTTTGATATTGCATATCTGCATAACAATTGGTATTAAGTCATAGTTGCTTGAACATTTTCGACTCATTATTAAGGCAGGGGTCCACTTGTAAAGTTTTCGCTACTAGCTATGAGACACCCTGTATAAAATAGTGAGCTATAAAAAAAATGAAAATATGATATATGTAAAAATGTCACCTACTGACGCTACCAGATGGCGCAAATAATGATGATCTTATAAAATATGAATAAGTTACATTAAAAAAATTAAATTTTGTTTGTTATCGTTGAATCTAATAATTAATAATAATTGCTGGCCAGAGCGTCCTAGGCCGGTCGCACTTTGGATACGAATTATTATCGTAGGTATTCGTAGGATTATTTTTGTACGTATTGAGCGCGCATATTGATTGCGTCTCGCGTTGGTCACAATCAGTTACTTTTCGCATTTCTCCAATAACATTAGTGCCAAATGAATAATCTGTATCTTCTGCAAAACTCTCTTCTGACTCGTAGGCTGCTACGGCGTCGTCGGCATCGTAGAAACGAATGGGTGAACGAAATATATACTAGAAAGGATGAATTTGGTGAATTCCATTCCATGACTTAAATAATTAAAAATTTCATGACTATCTACCTAATATATTCACAAATGCTGGGGAGAATCCAAGTGCACCGAGAGATCATAACATCGGAGAAATATTTAAAAGATTTTTGTTCAAAGTACATAATTATACCTCACCTTCATTAAACCAAATTATTTAACTTACATGTATTTTTATTTCTTCAGAAATTCTCCGCCATCATCTGCGCTGATGGTCACGTAGTTCAATCACATTGGTTCCACAAACATGTGTGGTCATGTATTAAATTGACATATTTTTCAATATCCATCGTACGAAATCGCAAAAATTTCTGAACAAATCCGGATCGTGTCGGACGTCGCATCTATACGTGCGTACACGCACTACTAAATAGTGTACAGTGTGCGATGTTCAATACTACTTCTAGGGTCAGGAATGTACTTGCGTATTCGTACGTGTACGTACTAGGTACTTACTGAATTTCGTACGAAAACGCATCCAGGGTGCGGCCGGCGCTAGGTTCGCACACGATGTCGCTATGTCTCGTGTGGTCTCGGCCATGGAGGCTTCTAACGACACTGTTGTGTCGACACCAGCATGCCTGGCGGAATTAATTACCCGCAAATTTGCAGCTTTGGTTTACGGCTTAATTGCGGGACGGATTGCGACAGTCGGACTGTTCGCTGGCGTTTAGATTCTGCGATCAGATCTGAAGATCGCGCCATCCGGCGATGCGGCAACTGCCTGTAAAGGTGACTTCGGAACCGAGAAAATGTCGAAATGCTTAAGTAGCTACTTTGTCGCCTGTTTACAAGAGATTCAGAGGCGGCTGACATTTTTGCTGATAGTATAACTGTGTATAGGACAAAGCTGATACAATTGTTTACATTCAACGAAATGGAAATGGACAATAAATTTTTTCTGTATTATTATTTTACCTTTAACTATCATTATTTGTACCTTTAACTGTATTATTATTTTATCTGTCTTATATTTTTCTGTATTATTATTATTACCTTTTAACTATTATTATACTAACTTTTAACTGTATTATTATTTTAACTGTCTTATGTTATATTAAAAAAAAAAATATTCTGTATATTTGTAAAAGCCCATAAGGGCGTTAAAAAAAAAAATTCGTCACCTTCTTATAAAAAAACTAGCTGTAACCCGTCAAAAATGACAAGCCGGTTCCGAAAAAAAATACTTTTATAAATATTTACTTATTTATAGCCGATACTACTATTATGAATGCGATGTTTGGGAGAGTGTTGATTTAATAAACTGTTTTCATACTTTGCTTATTATTGTTGTTATTTATAACTATGTACTTCATAATTGTTTTTCATACTTTTGTTTTTTCACTTTTCGTTTTGCTTTATTGCTTTTTATTGTTAATAATTAATATTATGTACTTATTGTTTTTCATATTATTGTTTGGAAGAGTGTTGATTTAAAAGCTGTTTTTCACTTTTTGGTTTTATTTCTTAATATTGTTGATATTTATTATTATGTAATTATTGCTGTTCATACTTTGTTTCTAACTTTTTTGGCTTATTGCTTCTTTTTCTCTCCACTGTTGGTTAGGTTAGCGTTTAAGATTTGAAATCATAATGGTATATGAGTCGTTCTTAATTGAGCTCTAGTTGAATATTTCAAGATTACATTGTTTTGTTGATTTATTTAACTTGTGAATACTCTGTATAAATAAATAGTAATAACGACTTTTATCAAAATATTTTAACAATTTTTTATATTTCCCCTGAAAATTTCATTATACCTTATAGTTTAACGTTTTACTTACCCATTTTTTGTAGGGGAACTGGGGAGACTTGATCCCCCTTTTGTTTTTTTACCTCTAATTCCCTTTTTGTATATCATATTTCAAATGTCTTTATACTCAACGACGTGGAATCAAATTTGGTATACTTGGTATAATAACCATTTACATTGGTTTATAAATTTTGTAACTATCCCACCTAACGTAGAGGAAGGGAACGATACCAAGTGTCCCATATATATGGGACACTTGGTATCGTTCCTTCATCTACAGAACATTTACCTATGAAGGGAATCATCGAACATCTACCGAAAAATATTAGACCTGCGTTTTATACAAATAATAATATAGGGAAACTCCTCATAAATTCTAAAGATAAAGATAAAGTATTTAAAAGTTCAGGTGTTTATAAACTGTTGTGTAAAGATTGTACAGCGTTTTATATTGGAAAAACCGGTCGAATTTTCAATGTAAGAGTAAAAGAGCATTTGAGATGTCTGAATAATAATGGTTTTTCTGAATTTGCAAATCATTATTAGAAAAGATCACGATTTTGATAAAAATTTAGGACTTGCTATTTTACACATAAATAATTTTGGTCTGAAATTGAATAATTTAGAATCATTAGAAATTAGCAAAGCATGTAATAGTCAACAAAATATTATTTATAATCAATTAAATTTAACTACTACCCCATTTTTTTTTATTATTGTGTGTAATCAAGAACTTCAGCAATAATATTTAAAAATGATTTTTCAAATAATTAAAAAAAACAAAAGATGTTATTCATTTTGATATTTTGACATAACACCCTGACGATGGAAATGATTTTCCGAAACATGTAGGTATAATTAATTAATAAAATATAAGTAGATACATACAAATAATAAAATCAATTTTTAAAAATGTCAATCTACAAAGTTGCACAATCGATTGAAACAATAAAGCAATTAATTTTTCTAATCATAATATATGTTGAATGCAGGCGCGTGCAGTGGGAACATAGAAATCATATATTTATGCTACAGATTTTAATGATATATAAAACTAAGAATATTATGATAACAATTGTGATAGAAATATTACGAAATATATGTTGTATTCCGATTTTTTCCCAAATAATTGGTTACGTAAAAGTCATGCTGCGACGTTACCACTGCACGCCCCTGGTTGAATGTGAGTTGGTAGCTGTTGCTTCGTTAAAAATGGTCGATAAAATATATTAACGTCTAAATGAAGCACTGGGTAAGCTTGCAGTAATTCAAATGTTTCACCGCACATGTAATTTGCCTGAGATTAAATCTATGGTAATCGCCGTCCGTAATACTGTACACTACCAGATAACCACAGAGACACGTTCAAAAAGCATTTAATTACACGTATTAAAATATTATATTTTCCATTTGTAATTCAGCCAGTTCTCATTTCGAATAGACGAACAGGCTCCAATCCATCGACCTGGACGTTATGTGAATTGGTCGGTAAACGAAAGCTATTTTATTAATTAAGAAAAATTATAGAAGTCTCACAGAGACGAAGCTATTTATATGGACGCGTGTATGGAAGTCTTTACAGGGTGGCCCAGTGTTTATGATCTGTAAAGTTGTATATATCGTCGCTGTATATATAATTGATTCTGTGTGACGTTTTAGTACATTCTGAGATAAACGATTTAAACTGTTTTAAAAAATAATTGCACAGACTAGATTTATAAAAAATATTTTTAATAATTACTCGGGAGACTTTGCAGATGAACGACAAAAAGACGAGCTGCAAACGATACTCAGTGACTTGGATAAAGCAAGTCGTAAAGTGGGATTAATTATGAACACACAAAAAACAAAAGCCATGACGAATGGTAAGCATGAAGCGATCTGCGTCAATAACAACATCATTGACTATGTAGACGAATATGTGTACTTAGGTCAAATAATTTCACCAAACGACATAACTACAAGGAAATAGAATAGGAAATGCGTGGAAGCAATATTGGAGTCTAAAGGAAATCATGAAGAACAGAGATATGAGAATAGACATCAGAAGGAAACTCTTCGATACCTGCATTCTGCCTGTCCTAACTTACGGCTGTCAAACCTGGGCGATCACTAAAGCCCACGAAAGAAAGCTAGAATCTTGCCAAAATGCTATGGAGAGAAGTATGTTGGGGAAAAAACGTAATAATTACTAGGGAGACTTTCCAGATGAACGGCAATGTCTTTTTAGTATATCTTCATTATTTATATGAAAAATTGACAAATTGATTCGTTCGTCTCAGAATGTACTAAACGGCACATAGGATTTATTATATATACAGCGACGATATGTTGTAAATTAGTTTCATTCATATATTCAAAGAGACTATGCTATGTTTCTTTCCATGATATAGTATACATAGATCGCATAACTTTCACCGTGCGCTATTCCCGAGTAGTTGACAGTAATAAGTGATCAACAATTCTGTCGAGAAAGTGAGAAATAATTGAGATTTTTCTTTTGGATGAGATCAAAATATTTCGCAGGGATTAAAATAACTGTTTAAATAACCATTGCTCCGATCTCTCATCTTACCGCAACGGTTACTGCGGTTCCGCTACTTGAGCCTGAAGATTAGCCCCCTCGCCGCAGACTACCACGGCTCTGGTCACGCCAAGTTTCAAGGTTCGTGCGCCAGGCGCCAACACGCTCCGTGGAGTAGCCTAGTTTGCCTTGTGAGGTAACGCTATCTGTTCTCAGGTGCTGTGCTAAGTTGAAAGTAACGCACACTTTACTGAGAAACGTTGCTGTCACCTGAACCCAAACCGTATAACAACAATACTCTAGAATGCGACCACTATAAATTGGCGTGCGAGGGAGGGCGTCCCTGTCGCGTAACAGAAGTTGCCAGGGTATCAATTTATTACACAATACATAATGTACAGAATGTCCGGTGACCGGTGTCGTAGCCTTTAACAGAAATTTGATCGGGCAGCACTAAAGAAACCATGCAGTAATGGCGGCCGTTCTAACTGTCAGACGGTAATATCGGTCTATTATTCGCTTTTTCAGCTTCGCATAACTTTAATACTTCATTGGCAATTGTTCATGCACTATCCCGGACTGTTTAGGATGTTTTGGACATAATAATTCAGTGTATATTGGTAATCAACATGTCACAGCTCCCGAGCAAATACAAAATTGTACTGAATGACAGGGCGAGGGGTTACCGCCGGGTGCGGGCGGGGCGGGTTGGTTCCAAAGTCGCCGCACGCCAAGTTATTGTGGTCAAGCAATACATAACAATATTTTTTATGTAGGTATGGTAGCGTCCATAAACCACTTAATTCCATTTTGAACTCTTTTGAACCCCCCCTGACATGTTGTGCTGTTTTTTCTTACCAAAACTATTTTAAAATTATTGTTCGAGTGCAAACCGATCTGCGCATTAGCATCGCATATTCTGCACCGTTTTAATTGTACTAAATCAAATAAATAAAATAATTACGTAGCTCGACTCTGACCCCCTCCCCCCTCACGTAGCCCAGCGAAGCATTCAACCTAACCCCACCTTGAATGTGGTTTATGGACGCTCCCTATGTTCTCAGAACATATTATAAGCCAGCTCACGCAGTTCATAAGGCGTGGGCCATCCTATAAAAGACTTCTATACACGTTTCTCATATAAGTAGTTTCGTCTCTGTGAGACCTCTATCTTCTTCGTCTTCAGCCTTCATTTCTCCACTGCTGGATATAGGCATCTTCATTGTACACTTCGTCAACTTTGACGTGATGAATATTATGTAAAATACGTACCAATACAAATTTAAATGTTGGTGGAATCAGTCACCTTGGCCCCATGTTTCCCACACCTAATCTTACCTGGTTTTTGAAGAACTGACGCTGGAGCAATTATTGGTATCTTTTAGATTTCTACCGCTACATTAAAAATTCGTTGTGGCTGTCCAGTGTGCGATTTCAAATGGGTATTTAAAAATTACATAGAATTCCACTCCCAGGAACGTTTATTTGGCGGAATACTAAATTTCTCTACTTAAACCTTCAAATGCCATCTAGGCTGTGTTTAGTGAATAATAAGTAAAAGTGAATAAATAAATTTTAGCACCTAAGTATAATTTAACTACCCTGCCTTGTGTTGTGTTACGCACACATACATTCATTCACTCGTTCATTTCACATTGAAAGATTCTCCCGGTCGGTTGGGAATCTTATCTCACACATCTTTCGTATTGGGGGATCCTCTGTCTACCAATTGATGATGTTCTGTGTATAGTTTTCTGGGATATTCTTCCGTGTATATGTAACCTCTCTGGCCGACGTTTCGGATCCCATTGCAGGGTCCATCATCAGGGCTGATGTGATGAGTGTGTGTTGAAATGTAGGTTAAGTATTGCCTTGCAATACCATACCGAAGTCAGGGTTTGTCCAAGTTTGTGTTAGGTTAAGTACTGGATTGCAGTAACGTGTCGAAAGCAGGGTGTGCATGTCTTGATGTAGTGTGTTGTGCTTCCGTGTCGGAGACAGATGTCAGAGACAAGAATTTCTGTAGCGTTATGTCACTGTTGTATCTACTGTCGGAAGTCGAACTGTGCGGAATCGTCGATTTAATTGATCTGCAGCGCCGGATACCACGAGGTTTTTTTTAATTTAAGACCGTCATCCCTATTAATATTTACCGGGTGCTTATATATTACGATTGCCTCTTTGACCAGACGCGTGTGGTGACTCTTGAGCTTTCCTAAGATTTTCGGCTCAAATGGTGGCCCGTATCTAGAAACTGCTCGGCCAATGCCGATTTTTCTGGATGACCGAGTTTGCATGCTCTCTTATGCTCGTCAACCCTCTTTGAAATTATGCGTGCTGCTTGTCCCACATACACTGTTGCAATTTTCAATTGATGATGATTAATGGTGAACTCTTAATGATAGCCATGTATTGTTCCAGCTATCACCCTGGGCGCTGGGGTCGCGCTCTACCCCATGGGCTGGGACACTCCGGTGGTTCGGGACACGTGCGGACCTGAGGCTATGCAGTACGGACTCGGTCAGTAATTTCTTATTCATTAGTTTGATACAAAAAAATTTGATCGTGGTCTTGTAACGATAATATATCATCTGATATTTTGGTCAAAAATAATATTTTTGTATCAAAATCGTGACACTTAAATTTTTAAGTTATACGTCTTTAGGCGCGTTGGAGATGAAATTTTAGTTAAGCAAAGAAATGCAATGGAAGATTTCACACCATAAATTATTTAATACAAATGTAGTAGTATTTAATACAAATGTTGATGTAGTGGCCATGACACTCGCCTAGTTACGTCGGTGGACCGAGCCCCATTCCAGAACACCAGCAAGATGGTCCTGTTTCCATAGCACAAGTGTTCAGTTTAGTTTGAAAATAGTATAAATATTGATGCGACACGAATTCCGTGTTCACATAACTATTTTAAAAAAAACTTTATTACTGCCATCTGGCGAAATCCACCCAATGATATTTAATCTCGATATTTGTGAAGCTTGATAGATAACGCCGCTGCGCGGAATGACGTCCGTCTTTTCGTCGACGTAGAACAGGGACCTGTAATCTGCGGATATCTCTTTAGTTGTCAGTTCTTGCGGCTGGTTCTTTTCGCGCTTCCGCACGTTCAAATAGTTCCGCATTTCGTTGTTCTTTGGTGATTCGCTGTTTATTTTATGCGTGCCAAAAAAGTATAACTTCTAACGCGTGTGTATATGTAAGCACGAAATAGTGAAAGCTTCCATACACTTTACTTGTGTTCCGGAGGTGACCCGACAGAAAGCGGAATTCCGCATCCTGTGCTTAATATTTCAGTTTGAAATAAAGTCAGGTGACGCCTTGACAAAGCTTATTTGTTTTCAAAAAACACAATCCCGTTACTTTCCCGTTAACTTATTCAAAAGCTCAATATCTCTGAATTGCTTTGTGACATACCTGGCACCTCCATCCACTTAGTCTTTGATTGTCTGATGTCTCGAGCGCCTTTCCATGCTCGGTGACCAGGGCCGGCTTAGAAATCGCGGGGATGGGCGCAAAGTTTGGGCGCGTCATCGGAACACAGTTTGGTTTGTTTGGTAGGCTTGTCGGGCAATCAACAAACCAACTAACTTTCAGATTGCCCCCAATGTCAATTACTCCCACCATAACTGTAGCCACGCCCCCGTTCAAAAATTAATTTGTTTGCCTAAAGTTACTCCATGTGGTTTATACGAAGTTCTTAATTAATTAATATTAATAATTATGTCCAACCACAAATTTACCGCTATAAAATATTGAATAAAAAAATATTGTTCAATGTCTACGTAAATTACTCTTCCTTTTAAGGATTATATTATGGAATCAGTTGATCGTCCGAAGAATCTGTGGCATACTACATAATATTGTACATTTCGACACCGCAATGTCTAAAAATTAAATAAAAACTATTTTGACGGCAGACGTAAAAATTATAAAAACTCAAATCAAAAATGTGCGGATGGAAACTCGGGAACTATTTTGATTTATTGGTTCTATGACAAGAGCATGCCAGTAATAAGCATGTGTGTTTGATTAAACCCAGGAACTGTTTCACTTGAATTTTCTATTTCAGTTTGCAAAGTTTCAATTTTGAACTAGAGTTCCTCTCTATTCTATGACAAGAGCATGCCACTAATAATCATGTGTGTTTGATAATTGTCGATATTATCAACAAACTTACTATTCGATATTCTAGTATTTGGTTGATTTCCCAAATCCTGCCTATTTTTTATAATTACACAGACACATTTTACTACGGTTTCTGTTTAAATCATTTTATATAAAATGGTATATTTATGAGAAAAATAGTATTACAGAATATTTTGTACATACGGGGTATTAAATTTTTTTCAGATTTGAAACCTCTGTACCTACTTTTCACGACAATGTCGTTTTTAATCATGTACAATTTGATAAGGAGTACTATTAAGTTACTTTTTTATGCTTATTTTGAGCATGCTCAAAATAAGCATATGTATCTGTCTCAAGCCGGTCCCGTCTACAACAGTAGCATAGACTTCTTGCCTCACTGTGAATATTCATTCATACACGTACCTATCTGCTCACCACAAAAGATTTTAAAATAAAAATATGCTATTTTTTCAGTGCGGTTCCTTGTAAGTGCCAACAACCGCATAATGGTTGCTTAATTTGATTTTTGACAGTTAACTCGTTTGTCAATTCCAGGCGGGTCCGAATCCATTGCCTCTATTTAAATTTGCGTTTTGCGTAACACTCCGACAACTGCGCCACTTTGGTGCACTTTCTCTCGCATTGTGCAGATTTTTGAAGAATAATTATCACAGCACGAGTTGAATAATGGATTCGCGGACATCTCGGATGATGAGATCGCGAAACCGGCGGTGATGTGTTACAACGTAACGCCACCTGTAGACTCGATCGCAAAGTTAATAGCTTGTGACGAATTGTTAACATTTTGTAATCGAGTTTACTAATGCACAACGTCGATCTTTTACCGTCCAAAACGGCGTAAGTGAGTTTTATGTTAACCTGTTTTTGAGGAATGTTCTTGGGTTTTCACGGCCACTCGGAATCTTCTGCTTTGTGTCTTCTGGGGTGTTGTGCCGTGTTTTTACGACTTTTCTAGCCGAAGTTTGAGGGCTGATGAGATGAGATCAGCCCTGATTATGGACCCTGCAATAGGATCCGAAACGTCGGCCAGAAAGGTCGTAAAAACACGGCATAATACCCCAGAAGACATTAATCAGAAGACCGTTTTTGAAGGTTTGAGGTTTAATTTAATCCGTGTAAAAAATACTATTTTTAATTTTGCAAGGATTTTATGATTTTCTTCAACTTGTATTAAAGCGAATGAATTATTCATAATCAATGTAAATTATTGTAATGATATTTTAACATTTTGCAAAAAATGAGTTAGAAATATTGAAAAAAAATACAAATTTTGATATTGCCCATAACTATTGATATTTAGGTCATGGTTGCTCGAAGTTATCACCCACTATCACTCTCTCTAACTCACTATCAAGGCAGGAATCCACCTGTAAAGATTTTGCTACTAGCTATGACACATCTGTATAGATTTTTTTTTAGAATTATTTTGTTGGTTGCGTTGTTTTGGTTGGGAGAAACGATGTATTATCTAAGTAGGTACCATGAATCCAATCAAATCAAAACCCTTTCGCTTTTCGCTGGTACCGCGCAAGCGCTAATGTCACTGGTCTACCTTTCGCGCTCTTCCTAGATTACTTGCGTCACAGTCAATAGGTGGCGGGTAATTGCAATATTAATATCTTTATATAACGCAACAATCATTGTCAGAAACAGGGTGTTTGGAAACATAGGGCAAATTACAAATCGCTACGCGGTGTTCAAAATATGTTTTTTATGTGAAACGTGAACGATCTTTACGCTCGGTTTATGGGACTAATTTCGTGAATACAACGAAAACGTGTAGCAGCAATTAGAAATGAAAAAATATTACGATATCGAATTTATTAATTTTATTCGGCATATTCGACTTTGACATTGGGCGTCGAGTTATGTTTATGTTGAATTTAAATTTCTAATATCTCAAAATAACTTTAGTTTAGAAAAGAACTGTTCGACAAAAATAATATACAACATATATTTTATTGACTCGAATAAAAAAAAATTGCTTGTAAAAGAATTTTATCTTAAATGAAGCGATTTAATAATCCCCGGTACATTCACAGCAAATGCATGTTTCAACGTTTTTTTTTTACGAAAATGTGGGTTTTTATTATTCATTTATATCATAATTACACTCTAGACTGCAATTTTTTTAATACGGATTCTAGAAAATGAAGTATACTTTATGCGTATAAAAAAAACATATTATACACCTACATATAAATATTCATTAAAAATTAGCGCCGCCTAGGACACTATAAATGATTTTTTGGCCGCGGCCTGTCGATTAATGCCTATATTTTATTAATTATTGTAAATAATGTCCAGTTTATTACTTTTATATGATAAAAAAGGTTATACCTAAGTTATTGCCCTAAAAAAATTGCAGTATAGAGTATACATTCTGATAGAAATGAATAATAAAAGCCCACATTTTCGTAAAAAAACGCCGAAATATACATTTGCAGTGAATTTCCAGCCTTAAGGAAAACTATTAATAAAATCAGCTACTCATTTGCCATATACTTTTCAAACATAAAGGCTGTTTTATGTTATACATATTCACATGTATGTTTAATGGTACCTTACTATCTTTTTGGTTCGAAACCACTTTTTGGGTTTTTTCACACGATTTTAAATTTTGGAGTGTAACATTTTTACGCTCGGTTCATGGGAAGCCGCAGACATCTTTACTGAAATTCCACAAGAGTCTCGAAGGATCTAGACGGCGGTGTTGCCCATAAATACAAGGGCGTCACGCGACGCGGAGTCAGTCATTCGTGACGGTTAACCCACGCGATATTAGTAACAGAGCGAGCGCAGTGTGACCAGTGTTAGTGATACCAGCAGATAATAAAAAGTTTTTCTACGTGCGAATATTGAACTGAATTTACCAGAAAGTGATCTAAGCGATAGAAACAGCTTTAATTAGTGCGAATTAAGAAACAGCGCAATAATAAGTGTGTGAAATATTCTGGAAATATTTAGTGACTATAAAATCAAGAACGATTCTTCGATTTAACTCGTGTCCAGTGACTTTTTGCGTAATAAATAAAAGTTTAAATTGTTTTAATGTTTTCATTTTCCTCTCAAAGTCACGTCTCGTGACACGATTATTAAGTTGTTTAAAAAATAATCATAATTTTGAATTTTTCCAGGACGCTGTACCATCCGGTGGGCTTACCAGTTGTCCATCCTGGCAACGTTGGACGCCTTGACTCTGGCTGCGCTGTCTTTCATCCTGGCCACCAGGCACATCCAGCTGCAGCCCGACTCTTCGCACTACCACACCAGTATACACATGCCATACCAAGGTTTAGTCGGAGTACAGTCGCTCTGAGGTGTCAGGGGGTGGCAGGCCGTGGAACCTCAATCATCCTTTTTGCAATGTTCGCTTTATCATTCTGGGTTTTTATTTCTCATCATTAATGCTCAGGAGCATGTGCAGGGAGTCTTCTTATTCTATTTTGAATAGAAAATTTTCTTTACACCTTGATTGAAATGTCGACAATTACGGATATAAGCGACATTAATTTTTTTTTTCAATATTTCTGGCTTATCTTTTGTAAAAGTCAATATCAAAAAATCACTCGCTTTGATACAGGTCAAATAAAATGATTAAAAACTTGCAGAAATTTTGAATTTATTTTTTGTAAGATTTTTGTCATTTTATTTGACTTGTATTGAAGCGAATGAATTTTTAATATTCCATATAAGTTACTGTAGTGATACTCCAATGTTTTACAGAAAATAATCAGAAATATTGGAAAAAAAATGCGCACAATTTCATCTCGCTTATCTCCGTAACTGTCGACATTTCACCCAAAGTGTAAAGAATATTATCTATTCAAAATTTGAGTGAAGAAGATTCCTCCGAAGTTCTTTCTATTAATTGCAAGACACTCTGTATGTAGGCAACTCGGGGAAAGTTTTGTTTTTGTAATTTTAAACTAACAATTTTTTTTTTAATCTTCTATTATTGACATGGTCTTTCAATTGAATTTAATTTCAGTTGAAATTATCAAAAATTCGGTTTTATGTATGAAAGTTTCACTTCCAGCATTTTGATTTTGAAAATGAGGTCTAATGAGGAATAACAACACCTACCTAACTCAAAATAATATGATCTCAGATTCAGGTTTGCATTTAAGCTACTGAGAAATGCTGCATTTCGATGCAAAATACATCAACAGCACATTGCACAGCTAGATTTTCTTTCTTATCTAAATTTAATATATGCACATATTTTCTCTTAGTGAGGGATTTTTTATTTTTTTTAAAGCTTCTGGCTTGGCTCGGTACATAAAGCACTCCTTGTAATCATCTTAGTTCAATTTTTCTTTGTCCTTCGTCATTCCCAGTGGAATCCAGTCTCTTGTTGCATTAAATGCATTGTACATCAATTTTCGTCAGGGCCGGATTTAGACTTGATATGGCTCTAAGATATTTAAGATATGGAGCCCTTTATAAGTGCAGATATTCTATATCAGTTGCCAAATATGATTTTTGAATACCTAGAGGGTCAAACTGAAATACAATTAAGAAGTATATAGATAGTGAAGTAATAAATCATTAACATAAAATCATTTTTATTCATAACAAGCTTAAAAATGCAAACTCTGGTAAAAATAAACAAAAGTTATTTTAAAAGGCACAATTTACAAAGTCATATTATCTAATCTCTTGAGACATGTTATAAGAATTAAGGAATTATATTAAACTAAAATATTTTCTTTCTTGCATTTGCCAGAGCAGTCACTGATGACATCATCAAATGATAAACTGCGTAGTTTGTCACTTTCTTCGCACACGAGACAGAGGGAACATAATTTATCTTGAGTTGAGAAAAAGATCTTTCTGCAGAGTAATTTGCAACCATCATGCTAAGAAATAATCTCAAAACTAGGCACAACAGAACTTTGTTCTTGAAAATTTTTTTGGGGGGCCCCCAAGAAAGTGGGGCCCTAAGCTATAGCTTGTTTAGCTTATACGTAAATATCCTCCACTGATTTTTCTTAAGTGATGCACAGAAATATATTTAGTGTCAGGTAATCTATTTGAACTAGGCAAAAATTTGTTTCTATTGCACATATTTTAAGCATGTGACACTATGCACCAGCCTATCATTATAGCATTGATAGGATATAAACATCCGTATTCTGAAAATAACAATGTCTGGATCTTTAAGATCTTTATCCCAACACTTAATAGACGATAATAAAAATTAAAAATGTCCAGAGCGGATTATGTAATTCTACGGCTCAAATACACTGTATTAAAAGATGATATAAGAAAGATTGTTTCTAACAATCGTATTAATTTCTTCATCCACAGCGTCCAGATGAAATATCATGACTAAACTTGTCATGACCACGTTCGGCGTTACCGCGTATTCAAATCTTCCCATCTTGATATTTGACAGATAGCAATTTACATCTTTCTCCCTCCCTCATAGAAACAAACACCGACGTAAAGCTATGTCTCGTTTATTTTTAATTTTTATTATCGTCTATTAAGTGTTGGGATAAAGATCTTAAAGATCCAGACATATCTGTCAAAAAATGTCAAGGTGGGAAGATTTGAATACGCGGTATAACGCCGAACGCGGTCATTACAAGTTTAGCCATGATATTTCATCTGGACACTGTGGATGAAGAAATTAATACGATTGTAAGAAACAATCTTTCTTATATCATCTTTTAATACAGTGTATTTGAGCCGTAGAATTACAAAATTCGCTCTGGACATTTTTAATTTTTATTATCGTCTATTAAGTGTTGGGATAAAGATCTTAAAGATCCAGACATTGTTATTTTCAGAATCGGGCCGAAAAGGTGGTAAGAAAACAACCTTATAATATGATTTTTCTCATACAAACTGGAAAACATATTGTAAATATTTTTCAAAAGGGATTGAGGTTCTGCAAACATCACAAAGCACTCACTGATTTCTTGGAGTTGGTTGTCTTTCATTTGATTTGCCAGAATGTAATACATGTACATATATTAATATATTTTAATATTTATTTTAAGCTTGACAAATCTTATTTGTTAAAAATATTGCAAATACATATTTCTTAATGCAAATATAAGTTGCTTTATACAATGGCAAGTCAATTGAAATTATGAATGTTCTTGAAAAAATAGAAATATCCTTATCGCCATTATGTACTGCTTTTATTACTGTGACATTTAGAGGTTTATTGTTTTGATTTGTTTTATGCCCCCAGGGTCTTAGTTTTCTATTTTTTCAAGATTAGTCATTCATTGCACAGAGCTAATAGTATTTTTGTATTCTATTGGTTCGTTCACATGCTTCATTTTAGCCATTTTTGTGTGTAAATATTATTTTCAATAAATCCAAGCTTGCATTTTATCGCTTTGAATCATATTGTCTGTGTGTGAATGAAAATGATCTGTTTTGATTTAAGTATGCATAGTTGAACCTTAGACACAAATCTAGTGAATGAAAATATGTCGAAATTAGTGATGGTTAAACCATTATTTTAACGGGTTATTTTTAGTACAGACTTGCATTGATGATTATTATAACTAAGATATAATTGTTGTCTAGAAGTGATGGTTGCCTGTTGAATTGCATAAAATCAGTTACCAATCTACGTAATCAGATACAAATCTCAAATAACGGTTAGTGTGTCACCAGTTAAAATATCATCACTAGTCGAAATACGAGTTAGAATTATAATACTATTGAGACTTTTATAATATGTATTTTAAAATTCTGTAAGAAACAGTCTTTAAGATGTTTTATGAGAGTATAGTCAATAAAAATGTCTAATGCATAAAATTTAAATAATATATGAGATTTCAGAATAATCAGGGTCAATATTAAGTTGCACTAAAGAAAACACTCAAAAAATTACTAATATTTTGTTTCGTGATCGCCGCGCGCGGGCCGCGCCAAGATTTGATTGGTTGGGCTGGCGCCTGATGTGTCCTGCGCCAATCGCGTCGCTGGCCAGGATACGAATTTTTAAAAGTCCGCGCAGTGACAGGTGAAATGTGTGTCAGGTGTCGTTTTTCGATGAGAACCGACATTCCTCTTCGTGTGTGTTCAACAGCAGTTCCATTTAGCCTTCCGGAAGAGACACACCAACTGTTCCGGATTCAAAGAAGCCAGGAGAATCTCGATTGAAGCGGCACCCGCCTTCCCAGGAAACCGCAAGTACCATTTGTCCACTGTGTCGTAGTTAGCTTTGGCCCAGTGTTTCTCGGGTGTCATTTACGGTCAATCATTGATCGGCGGCGATTGGAAAGGAAAATCTTTCTTTCTCATATCCGACCCGCGTGCAATGGTGGCGAGACGTTCGTCATCGTACATATTTAATAAATAATCCGTTTGTATATTATTGTATTCTGAAAACATATTAAAAATAAATCTGTACTGGGAAGGGGAATTAGAGTACTGTTCCACATTTTTAAACATAAGCGGGAGACTATAAAAAGCAGAAAACATTCTTCTTATGATGCCATCTCCTATCGGAGGTCGGTGATCATTCTGGCGATTACGATTTTATTTTTCGCCGCACGGAATAACTCAGTCGAGTTACGTTTGTACCAGTCCCTCAAGTTATGCAGCCATGAGATGCGGCATCTTCCTACACATCTTTTACCACTTATTTTTCCCTGGGTGATGAGTTGGTTTAGAATATATTTTGGTCCTCTTATAATATGTCCGAGATACTCGAGCTTTCTTGATAGTCTGCAGCTCTTCTCGATCTTTTTCCATGCACGATGCTGGAAGACTTCAACATTTGTCACTCTATCATCTCAAAAGCCTTGACTTTGCGGGTTAGTTCTTTGTTAAGTGTCCATGCCTCCACCCCATATAAGAGAATGGCAAAAATATAACACCGAACCATGCGCATTCTAAGTTGTAGGCTTAGGTCACGGTTCGAAAACAATGATCTCATTCTGGGAAATGCACTTTTTACCATCTCTATTCAAGATTTTACTTCTTAATGCTAGTAGCTTTTACTTCTTACTTCTTAGAGAAAACATTAAACCAAAAAAATAGTGTCAATTCTATACGATATTTAGGTTTGAAAAATATGTTTTTCACATTTCACTTTCATTCACATTTTAACTTTTCCATTATTATTGTTAACTAGTTTTAGCAGCACAACTCCTTTTATCGCATTTCATTATGCAGTTTGTAATGTAATTTAAAACGAAGCCAGTTTGTTTTATTTTACTCCTCATTGCACTCGCTGATAACACGTAGAAGGTTGTTAAATTTACTTATGCCTATACAGTCATAGTTGGTAGCAAAAACTTTGGGGAGTCTTTTTCATTCAATTTTGAACATAAATTATTTTTTATACTTGGTGAAATGTTGACAGTTTTTTTTTTCCAAATTTTTCAAGGTTTTAATCATTTATTTGACTTGTGGCAAAGCAATTGAATAGTTAATATTCCATGTAAGTTATTATACTGATAGTCCAATATGTTACAGAAAATATGTCAGTAATTTAAAAAAATGCAAATCTTGACGTCACTTATCTCCTAACTGTCAACAATTCACGGAAAGTGTAAAGAATAATTTCTATTCAAAATTGAATGAAGAAGATTTTTCTACTAGCTACGAGACAGCATGTATGTATTCATAAAATCTATATTGAAGTACAATTTTACATATTTTCTTTCTAAAAAGAAAGTTATCCCCACTTAAATGTACATATATGTACAAC
The DNA here is from genome assembly GCA_016648135.1 of Agrypnia vestita. Classification (NCBI taxonomy): domain Eukaryota; kingdom Metazoa; phylum Arthropoda; class Insecta; order Trichoptera; family Phryganeidae; genus Agrypnia; species Agrypnia vestita. Next base: position 19,294 of record JADDOH010008951.1, on the reverse strand, counting down.
ATATATAAGTTTTCCTTTTCTTTTAGATGTTTCATGATGAATGTACGCATTCAATAATATTCTCATGTTGATTCAAAATAAAAGTCTTACAATATAAATAATTATTCCTGAATAATGCAAACTATTCAAAGACATTTTCCCACGGCGAGGTTTTCTTTGTTTGAAATGGAATGTCTATCAAAAGGGAATTAAACATGCAAAATTACTTGTAACAGAGATAAATATTTTTATTCAAAGTTTCATCTGATCTGACTGATGCAGTTTGTCTGCGAAAGTCTTCTTGAATTCGATGATAGAGAGGAGGAGCAGGGTGGTAAGAAATTTTAGTAGGAAACATTTCGTTGGCTGTCATTGTTTACCGAGACCTGGAAGAGTTTTTGAAGGACTTGATATGGTTTGCCGCATTGGTAGAATGAAGGTCACCGTTGCGGTAATGTGAGAAAGGATTCTTACTAGGGATGGGCGTTGAATGGACAGACTAGTTGAAATCAACCGTTGACGTTGCATCGACGCGTCGACGGTTTACGTTTATCGCATGGACTAGTTGAATTCGTAGACGGTGGACGGCGGACGCCGTGGTCGGTGGATAATTCGAGATTCAACGTAATGCAAAGCAACGAGCGAGAGCAAGACAAAACGTCTCCGTTTATTTCTCTCTCATCTATCGCTGTCGACTCGTAGACGCCATAGACGGCTCGACGGGTAATTTCATTTCAACTCTAAAGAACACGACCATAGAGTGCATATCTGTGTACACGAACTATGATAGAGACTTGAAATTTGAATGCATGCGTAGGGCGAGATAGGCTTAATAAGCTATTATCTATTATTTTTTACTTGATTTTTTGCGATGTGCATTTGCAACGTTTTGGTGAATTCCCAATTTTACGCTGTATAAAATAAAACACTTCTGTTTAATTATTTTATTTTTTATTGAACTAATATTTTACTGCTTACACCTGATATTGTTGTGTATACCTACTTCTTTCTTTATTATATATAGAAAGAAGTATATAAAACAATATGTAAAAGCCTATAATGTGCGTAAACAAATAAATAATACAATATTTATTTTTACATATAAGCACAAGTAGCGGTTTTACTTTTCCCGAAACTATATTCCTTTAAATTTTAAAAATTAACGTAATAAAAATAACCAACGGTTGAGCCGTCAAGCAGCGTCGCGTCGAACTGTAGACAGTTGACCATCGTCCCCATGTTTAGATAGAACGTCCGCAACGTCCCCGTAACGAAGTTGACGCGTCAACTAGTTGACGAATTCAACTAGTTGATCGTCTCGTCGATGGACGGACGTGGACGGTCTCGTTTCGTCGACGGTAAATACGTCGACGACCCATCCCTAATTCTTACCCTTCCGGAATCTTCTAGTTTCAAATAATGTGAGGAGTGTTATATGCGATGTTTGTCTTTGTATAAATTAGAAAGAAAGGCACACAGGGAATAGGTGTATTAATAATACTCAGTCTAATATAATTAATTAATTTTTTTTTTTAATAATTACAGGGCAAAACTTAGTTTTTTTAATTCATCATCCAAGTCGGTCCCTCGTGATTGATAATCGTGATCTTCATGACCTCCCGCCCTCTTGAATATTCTCTTCTATCTTTCCCGGCATGCTGCAGATCCTTAGCGCTGTCACCAGAGAAGTGCATCTAGCTTTCCACTTGGTCGTTCCAACGAGTGGAGATCTTCCTCTTCGACCCTCGACATGGGTCGTTCTCTTCTGGCAAAATGTACAAAAATTTGGAGGATTCTTCTTAGACAAGTGATTGAGAGTACTTGATTTTGAGTTCTCGTAATAAAGAGATATTTGTGCGTCTCGCTGTCCAAGGTATACATAACATTCGTCTCCAACACCACATCTTAAAGGCATCGATCCGCCGTCTCTCTTTTACTTTTGAAATCCACTATTCCTCACCATAAATGAATATTATATATAGCTGTCTTTACAAGTTTGATTACACACGATTACATTAAAAGATTAATGCTTGTTAATAGTTCAACGATCAAAGGTGGATCGGTTCAAGGCACATAGCGCGGGCGGCTGGTTAGTGGCATGCTTGAGGCGTCATTTCGCTTTCTGATTGGTTGGAAGCATTCATGCATAGCGGCCAAAATACTTTGTATATCTTGATCATCATTATCCCTACAGCAGACTAGCCAAACCATTGCCTCAGATTCTTCAACCATGATGTGCTCCCTCTTCCAGGCCCCCAACTTTCAGCAATCCTTGCCTGAATTATGAGATGCAAATTCTGATACTTCTATATGGGTCCGAGATTTTTTCAAACTTTTATTATTTTTTATTCATCACAACCGCAACATCCAGCTTATTTTAAGCGTTTTTCTGTAGATCCACATCGTGAATGCTTTTAGTCATCTTATCTTCTTTTCGGTCAGTGCCCATGCTTCCATTCCGTGAAATAAAGGTCGTACAAGCGCACTCAATTCGGCATTTGATTTCAACAGAAGGATCCCATCTTTAATTTACATCGCAACCCTGGTGTACTTCTTTGTATCTTCTCCAATTTAATGCCTTTCATTGTTGATTATGCATTGAGAATTAACCCTACAGAAAAGAGGAAATTAAGAAAGATAGATCCAATGTATAATGATTTTTTTTATAAACTAATCTTCCCTTGTATCCGAATTGTCTATTTAAATGCTCAAATACATTGGACAGCAAAGAAAGTAAAGTGGTTTAGTTAATCAGAGTAGCATTGATAATTACATGATAGCATGCACGGTAAATTAGTTCCGCTATAAATTTTTCTTCTGGAACCGCACGGCGTGTAATTGCTTACAGGTAGCACTTGATCATCCAGCGTTTAATTGCTGCTCACAGAGTAGGTAATTGCGGTAACAGCATTACGCAACACCGTCCATCTGTTGTCGTAACATCCATTATTTGGGGTTACCATGTTTCAAAAAATAAAATTGGTCAAGTCAAGACATAAAAAAATCTGTATAATATTTTGGACTTTTATTCATTGTTTTATTTAAAATCACTGTAAATAATATGTACAAATGTGTAAAATTACATATTCAAGTATTTTGTTTTTAAAAAACAAACATTCATAAATTATGAAATTTAATTTCTTCAATATACTTAAGGCTGCACATTCGTTTTCCAACTGTCAAATTCGATGTATTGTCTTATTAGATTGTGCTCTTTCAAAACGAGAATGAGACATCAACAAAACCTAATAAGGATTTGTTGATGTTGTCGTTAAAACCAAAATTATTGTAAATAATGTTCAATTTGTTACTTTTATATAAGAACAAAGGTTCTATCCAAGTTATCGTCCTAAAAAAAAATGCGGTCTAGCATATCGCTTACGGTAAAACAATACCTCGCATACTACAATACCATACTTTTGTCAAAATTGAGTTTTTTTAAATGTATTTTCCTTTAAAATGTGTGGATATGTAATCTGTCATAAGCTTGTATCTTAAAAATAATTATTTGTGTCTCTTATTCCATTAAAGCAATTCTTCGTATTCTATTTATTGCAAGGAATCTAGGTATTATGAAGTTTTTTGCCTCTTCTGTAAAATCTGCATTAAGTTACTTACAAGGTTTTATCATGAGCATTATACATTCTGATATAAATTAGTAATAAAAATCCACATTTCTGTCAAAAATGAATTTGCAGTGAATGTTCAGCCACAATTATTAAAGTCTAAATTATACTTTCATATAGGTAGACAGATTGTGAACAGTCTGATTATTTTTTCAAAATAGTGGCATGTTAGAAATTCTAAACATTTACCTCCAGCACCACAAAAGATGTCAAGATTCATTCTGAATGTCCACGTTTGCAGTTTTTAAGACATCTACTGCTCATTTTCTGTTCTTTGTATAATCAATGGTCACCCTACATTATTTTCAGTTTCATAATTATGGATAGAAAGCATGGCATTTGTTGGTCCAGATTCGCTGATTGTTTTGCTTGAAGTGTTACAGATTTAATTACACGTATTATACTGGATTTTAGTTTTGTTTGATTAGAGGAATTATTTATGTCCAGCCATTTTAAAATGTATGCGTAGGTATATATTTTTTGTTTTACCTTTATTTGATACATATTTGCAGAGTCGATTTGTACTACTGTTCAAACGAGGCATAAGCCATATATTTATTTAAGTAATCTATGACTATGAATAGACAGAATTTTAACATATGTAATATGTTGTATTTTGTCAGATGCTAGAACATTAAAATTATAGAAATAGCGCACACGCTAAAATAACACTTAAAATAATATTTGATTTTTAATTATTTGGAAATAGAATAGACACAAAATAATGATATTTTGTTGTTGTAACATTTTATAGAAAGTTGGCTAGTGGTCTGTAATATCGTCCCCTTAGAGGTAAAACTCACTTATTGTAATATTGGCCAAAATGTGTTATAAAAAAAAAAATTATTCTAGGTAAAAATCAGTAAGTGAATATTCCGTGTCTATTTATAGTTATTTAGTGGTAAATTTAGTGGTAAAAAAACTCATTCACACATTTTCAATAACTTTAATATCACATTTTGAATGTTAAATCTCATTATACCAAAACTACTCCCATGTCACTTAGGCCCGGTTGTTTCAAGTTGGATTAAAATAAAAGTTTGTTTAAAGCATAGATTTTTACGGAAACGGATCGTTTGATTGGTGTAGAATGCAATAATCTATTTAAACAAACTTTTACTTTAATCCAACTTGAAGGAACCGGCCCTTAGTGAATTTTATCTCTAAAGGGACGATATATGTATTATAACATTTTTAAGGGTACATATTTAGTATCTTTGTAGGCACCTTTGAGGAGGAATTGTGTTGTGTGTGGATTCTGCAAAGGTGGGATATGATAAATAGTATGTCTGAAATATGTAATGCGCTTTTTGAGCACAACAGCTTACTGTTATAAATAGGTAAGGCTGGTGATCAAAAAATGAATATTGCTTGAGTAAGTGCAGGAATGCTATTTAAGTCGTACACAAGTTATTTTACTAAATACATACTCTTGATTTATTAAAACATTATATTGCAAAAATAGAATTGGAATATGTACCTACATCACATCAACATTTTCATACTGCATAATATTTTACTGTACATTGGAATTCTCTCTCTTGGAAATAATTTCTAACAGAAACAAATTCTCCTTTTCTCAGGTGAAGTCAACAACGCGTATGTGACAGATGCCGTCTCCATTACGGGGTCTCGCAAATCTTTGGCACTTCAACCTGTGCTTCTGATGCATCCTCACACCGGATCGGGGCAGCACCTGAATCTGCAGTCTCCGCTGGACGACACCTACTCGCAGTTCTCCAACAGAACGGGACGGTCCAAACATTCCAGCCGGGGTGACTACTCCACCAGCATGCACAACTTCCAGCTGTAAACTGCTGATGTTCTTATATTTATGTAAATATTTAAGTTTAAGCCACATTGTCAGTATTAGGTTCAAATTATGGAAATAGTTTAGGCTCGTTCTTCTGGAGTCTTCAGTCTACAGGCACTTGCCTCAATATCTGGAGTGGTGCATGCGGTGCAAAACTCACATGAAAATGAAATTTTTCTTATTTTCAATGGCTGTCTCACACCATAAAACACTTATTCCATATCTCTCCTGGCATCCGTTATTTTACTTTCTCAACATAACCAGGATGTCTCCCTCATTTCTAGCAACATGCCAAAAGTACAAACGAATTCTTTTCATATGTTACAGAAAGCCTTTCTTTAGTACTGATATCCTGAATGATAAAGACATTCGTTTCTCTCGCATACTTATTCTGTAATCTTTTACAATTTTGTAACTTATTGTTATTGAATTATTTTTGCATTTTAACTGACTAAGGCCCAGTTGAATCAACTTGGCGACAGCGGTTTAAACTGTAGATCTCGTTTAAGCGCGATTTTTGACGTTTTTATTTCATTTTTCAACATTGTAGTGTTAAAATGTACAATATTATGCAATGATATAATAAACTGTAGAACGTTACAAGCGTGGAATCTTGGCAACTCAAAAGTAAGGTAATTGCCTTACTTGCATTCGTTATCGAACGAACCTTCTTTGTGATCAGGCACTACGCCGAAAAAAAAAGTTCCGAGGAAAAAGGAACAGAGTGTATCGTACACTATTGTAAGAATGAGTATGTTATTTTAGTCGCCGTGACTTCAAATTACCTGATTTTTCTACACGCAGAGCGTTTGTGAAATAAGTGTACCATTATTTGTTGTCTCTTTCAATGCAATATTTGCTACATATGAAAGCCGGTTAGTATGGGAATAACGTGTCTTTATTATAATACGTCAATGGTATTATGTATGATTTTTCTGACAATCAACTGATTCTTTAGTATATTCTTAATAGGTAAAGTAATTTACTTAGAACTCGAACAATACTTTTTTGTCGGAAAAAATGGATTTTGCTGCAACTCTAAATGAATTTTCCCATTAGATATTTTTGACAAAAAAATTGTTTTCTACATCTCATCGTATGTGAGATTTTGATAACTTTACATTTACATGCCACAGGATAGATGAAAATGTGGGTAGGTGATGTATCTGGAGAACTATTTCTTGGATTGTGGATAGGGAAAGCCGTTACCGACACCACAAAGTCAAAAAATTGAATAAAAACAATTTTTATGACATGTGTCAAAATTCATGTATCATGCGCACGCACTCCAAAACGAACTTGGACGAGATTCTGTTTAAACTGCCATCGCTGACTATAATCTAAGCTGATCCAACCGGCCCTAACTTTATTATTATTTTATCATGGGAATAGGCAGAGAGAAAGAAAGCCATGCCACTTTTGTCTCGCTTCCGTACTCATACTGTACGTACCTACGAGTGAGGATAGGAAATATACTACTAGTATACTTCCTATTATCACACGTTTATTATTGAGGCTTCTAATAGGGCTATCCTTCAATATATGGTTTATATAATCATGTCAGATCTTTTGCGGACGTCCTCTGCTCAATACTCGCCTCATATATGTATTTTCTTTACCACGCTGTTCTCACTGACAAGTTCCACACACACAAACCATCTCAACCCTGACCCTTTTTTATTAATGCTACATACAGATCTGCCTTTGTTCCTAATTTGTTCATTCTTCAGTCTGACATATAGATTTTCTACATATGTGCATTTAAATGATCTTAGATATTCATTGCTTTTTATAATTCATCTCAAATTTTAATACAATCTTTTGAATGACTTTATTTTTAAAAGAATATTTTGAGTTTGTTCAAATTTTTCAAGAACACAATACTGGATTTTAACCCCAGGGGGACATTAATCAATATATATTATATATATCTCATAGAGATGAAGCTATTTTTTGCATGGGAAAGTTGGTATGGAAGTCTTTTTTTATTTTTATGTCTCATTAATAAATTAATATAGATTTTAAATTAAATATAGATGTCTCATTGCCATCGGCGACATCTGTTTATGGGAATGACAATATTTTGATCACCAGGTAACAAAAATACAACTCACATATGGAACAAGGTGTGAAAATTAAATTAAATTGTGAACTTTACATTGTGTAAAGTGATAATTTAAGCCAGCCGGAGTCTCTATGAGACATCATGAATAACCTTGCAAACAATTTGTATTCATATGTAAATAATTTTATGTTTACGGAATCACTGGACACCACATCCATTTTTAGGTTTTTAACCAATGATATATCATACATATTTTAATAAAATAGCTGCTTAATCAACTATTATTTGATTGATATAATGTACGTAATGTGAATATTGGTCTACTAACAAAATATAATAGAAATACATGTCGGGAAGAGTTTTTGAATTATTTAGGTATCTTCCATAAATGATGTCACAGGTTTAGAGGGGGAGGGGATCAGCGGAAATGTAATAGTCTTTTGACGGGGGGGTGGTTGTGAAGAAATTATTCAACATTGCTTCCACACAAATATGTACATATCTTCCTTCATACTGTCTTTAATATTGTTGCCTTTGTAAATCAAAATGTGACAACAGGGTGGGGAGGAATCTGGCGTGGTGTGACTCCTGTGACATAGGAGAAGGGGGTGGTTAGAATTTCACGAAAATCTTATGACAATTTATGGATGCCGCATTACGAAAACATAACATTGTTTAATTCTTTTGAAATACCTTGTAAATAAAAATATAGGAATGCTACAAATAACTTCCTTAATGTAAAAAAAATACATATATACACTATCATAAAAACTATTTAACTTAACCTCAACTGGTTACAGAACATCCGTCCTATCATCGAGGCAGTCAAATTTCATCCCAGTTAGTTAAATATAGTAGAATCTCGTGAATTCGAAACTCGAGGGTCCCAAAAAACATTACGAATCATGCAGAACCCGCTAATTCGCAATTCGAAGTAAAAAAAATCAAAGATTGAGAAAATTGCCAAAAATTGTAAAATCGTCTGTTTTTTGCATCTTTCAAGAAATCATTTCCAGAACGCTATATTTATTATGCTAATATAAAGATCGCGACATTTTCATTACCCGATATTCACATATCTATTGTCCTCGCTTGCGAAATTAAAAAAAATATTTTTTCAATTTTGTCGAATTTCAAAATTTTTTCGAATTATGTGAACTAAAATGTTTAGAATAATAGCGCAAGGAGCTAATTTTTTTTATTACTGGGGTTTTCGAATAGTCAGGGTTAACCTTTTATGAAATTAACATTTTGGGACTTGTGGCTTTGAAAAAATATGAATCATAATGTATCAGTTTTCAAATTAACGAGGTTTTACTGTAGTAAAAATGTTTTACTACAAATTAACTGCTTGAAATATTAAAATCATAATTATATTATAAATGTTTCTAGGCCGCATAAATTTGTAGCAATTTTGGGCAATACTATAATATATCTTCACCTATTGATTTCAAAATTCTATGTAAGAACATGTATTTAATTAATAGATTATTTAAACTTAGTATTGGTTTTAGGTATCCTAAAAACGTAGGTATCTAGTAAATTATTATTTTTAACCTATATGAATATACGTAGTATGTACGGACAATAAATAGTACTGGATATTTCTTTGTTTTTTGTTTCATTCTGTTATTTTACATTTATGTTTAATGTAAATTATTGCTTTTAAGTTGTATACTTATGAATTTGACAATATGATCAGTACTCTGCACTTCTAAAACGAATTGATGATATACAATTAAAAAAATAAACATTGATTTATTAAAATATATCATCAGTATATTTACCAACCTTTATCCTGCTTTTTACTGTATTTTTTGTTGTTGTTTTAGAATTGTCAAAAAATTATATTTCGCTCAAATGAAATGTAGTAAATGTACTTACTTAGCCAATAATTTGCCATATGTTTTGTTTTACAAAATTTGTAGTTTTCTAAAATAAAATATGTATAAAAAAAAAACTGTTTTTATTTTTGTCCAGGATGTACCTACCATTTACAAGTGATCAATGAATGGAAAATTCCATAATCTTTCGTACATATTAGGACCATTTCAATACACAGGGGCCTCCAGTTATTTGGGATACATCGAGAATTGGACTACATTGATATACGATCAAAATTGACCAAGAACTGAAGGTCATAGTTTTGCTAATAATAGCGTAAATTTAATAAACATTTGTAATAAAAAGCAAAGAAACTAGATATCTTAGAAAACTTAGCGATTAATAATAACAAAAATGTATTTACCATTCAAACACTTTCTATTACGTCTTCTCTTCTGCGCTTAGTGACCATACTCGTAAATCCACCTGACCTCCCCCCACTCCTCACATTGTCCTTAATTAAAAAGTCTTAAGTTTTGTATTAGTAATATTACTGAAGATGATGCGTTAGCATCGAAAACATCTAATTGTTATAAATAAATAGTGAAAGTAAATAGAGTTATCATTTATTAATATAATTTAAAACTCACCCATTTTTTCTATCTAACATTTTTGTATGGAAAGGTATCAAATAAAAAAATTTCAATCAAGTTTCATATATTTTAAATATATATATATATATGTGTGGGCCGAAAGGAACAACCGAATGAGTCAATAAATGCAGGTTTTAAGGAGAGCCAAAACAAAATTTGGGAATATGATTTGTTTGCGAAATATCTATTACAAGTCTTTGTTATTTTTATATAATAATATATTTTGCACCAGTAATTTTGTTTTTTCACAAGAACGTTGAACCAAGTTGACTGATGTTATTGTTTCTTGTCAAATTTTTCAAATAATCAATCATGTCGTTTGTCCTTTTTCAAAATTTTTTAAAATAGTCTTGTTTTATTTTATTTTCTGACTCATCTAATTTTTCCTTGCTAGATGAGAATCTAAAGAACATCTCTGCATATTCAACTCAAAACTCGATTTTATTAACCTATTAAGTTGTTTCTTTCGCCCACAGATATATCATTCAATAATGAAGCGAACTAAATTAATCAATCAACAAATTATCAAATGAACAATGTTTTACAAATGCAGAAGATTGACCCACTTTATGGGTTTTATATGACTGTATGGACTTCTGACATGTCTTTTTTTTTCAATAATATTGCAAAGTAAACAATTGATTTTAATTAATAAAAATGATTTTAAAATTCAATGATATAGTAAACTGTAGATACATTACAAGCGTGAAATTGGAGCAAGTCAAAAATAAGGTAATTGCCTTACTTGCATTCATTATCGAACGGACCTTCTTTGTGATTGGACGATATGATACGCTGAAAAAAGAGTCCCGGGGAAAAAGGAACAGAGTATTGTACGCTATTGTAAGAATGAGTATGTTATTTTAGTCACTGTGACTTCAAATTACCAGATTTTTCTGGATTTGCTACATTTGAAATTAGGATGGTATGGGAATAACGTGTCTATTTATAATACGTCAATGTTAAAATCTGTCAGTTTTCTTACGATTTATGATTTGAAAGAGACTGCTTTTGAAAAATATCTTATTTTTTGTGGTTTTTTCAACCCTTTTTGCATAGTTGAAAGCCTTTAAACATTCAATAAATAAAATATAATAATCTTGAAATATATAAAACAACATTATCTTTAAAACACCGACATAATTTTTTTGATTAAAAGCCTCCGAGTCTATATGTGGGGTATATGAGCAAAGGCAGAATGTCCAAAAAAAATTAAATGAATTCATCGAGGATTACTAATTTATAATGTACTGTAAAAGCCGTAGAACATTGTAGACCGTTCTTGATTCTTCGATAGTGTTATGACAACTTCAAACAACTGTCACATGACAGGAGTGCGGTATTGTGGTATTGCCTCATTATAATATTTAGTTATATCATGTATTTACATGTTTATTTTATTAAAATTAAGTACATATGAAAAGTTAAAATTTACACAAAGGTTTACATATGTATTATTTATTTGTACACTCACCGTAGTTGTAGAATTAATATACATAATGATATAAGTATGTGATTGAAATAAATTAATAAACATATTTTCCGAAAATTTTATTACATTTAACAAAACAAATAGGTGTGCACTGTTCTTACGATCTAAACAAAGTTACATTACATGTCAAATTTGCTACTGAAAATTTTGATTATATCTTATTGTTAAAAAAATGGTATTAATATTTTCAAGAAAAAAGACTATTCAAGTGTGAATGCGAGAGGTAAATCAGAAAATCTGGCAGAGTGTTGATTTCACAATTGATAGCTAATTTTGAAAGCATTTTTGTGTAATTTAGAAATATTTTATAAAAATAATATTAGTATTAAAATCTTTATAATTTTTATTTTAAGTATATGTGTCGGACAGGTTCCGGGAAAGACGGCGATGCGTAATGCGCCGTGCGAGCACACCGACCCAGATGTGTCGTATAGGTTCTATAAGTGGCCCTGAAACGAGCTTATGGCAAGACAACGACGCCGACACGCGATGTGCCGGGCGAGCGCGCCCACATTTATCGGCCAATACGAGCCATCAATTATACCGAAGCAAATTGTTATGTATTTTTATGTTCCGTTATGTTAAATTATAACATGTGTTATGCGAATTTGTGAACGCGAGCGCGCAGGAGTGGCCAAGAATAAAAGAGTCCATTGGGCCGGCCTAGCGCGCTCGGCGTATTGGTTATTTATTTTATTTAGATTCTGCGGGGCCAAATACGGCGTCCAATACTGCCGCTCGCAGGGCCTAGCAGCAAGCAATCAACTGTAGCCGACAAAAGTTTTTCCTCAGTCAAGCTTAAATATGCACGTGCTTAAGCATTTCACTTATGATTGCACGAATAATTGCACTGTGAACATGAAAACTGTTTATTTGTTTTATGCGTAAGCACATGTACTTTTATGTTTGATTTCTGTATGCCCGAATAATTGTATTGCGAACATGAAATAAGTCTTTCCGCAGCGTGCTTGAGCACATGTATTTGCAAGTTTGACTTCTGATTACACGAATAATTGCACTGTGAACATGAAAACTGTTTCACTGCATTATGCATAAGCGCATGAGATTTTAACTGTGATTTACGATTGCATGAATAATAGCACTGTGAACATGAAAACTGTTTCTCTGCATTATGCGTAAGCGCATGAGATTTTAAATGTGATTTACGATTGCACGAATAATTGCACTGTGAACATGAAAATTGTTTTTCTGCATTATGCGTAAGCGCATGTACTTTTAAGTTTGACTTCTGATTGCACGAATAATTGCATTGCGAACATGAAAAAAGTCTTTTTCCAGTGTGCTTAAGCGAGTGTATTTTTAAGCTTGACTTCTGATTACACGAATAACTGCACAGTGAACATGAAAACTGTTTCTCTGCATTATGCTTTAGCATATGAGATTTTAACTGTGACATACGAATGCACGAATAATTGCACTGTGAACATGAAAACTGTTTTTCTGCGTTATGCGTAAGCGCATGAGATTTTAACTGTGATTTACGACTGCACGAATAATTGCACTGCGAACATGAAAACTGTTTTACTGTATTATGCGTAAGCACATGAGATTTTAACTGTGATTTACGATTACACGAATAATTGCACTGTGAACATAAAAACTGTTTCTCTGCATCATGCATAAGCACATGTGATGTTAAGTATGACTTCTGATTACATGAATAATTGCACTGTGAACAGGAAAACTGTTTCTCTGGATTATGCGTAAGCTCATGAGATTTTAACTGTGATTTACGAAAACACGAATAATTGCACTGTGAACATGAGAACAATTTCTCTGCATTATGCGTAAGCGCATGAGATTTTAACTGTTGTTTACGAATGCACAAATAATTACACTGTGAGCATGAAAACTGTTTCCCTGCATTATGCATAAGCGCATGAGATTTTAACTGTGATTTACGAATGCACGAATAATTGCACCGTGAACATGAAAACTTTTTCTCAGCATTATGCATAAGCGTATGTGATTTTAAGTTTGACTTACGATTACACGAATAATTGCACTGTGAACATGAAAACTGTTTCTCTGCATTGTGCGCAAGAGCATGAGATTTTAATTGTGATTTACGAATGCACGAATAATTGCACTGTGAACATGAATACTGTTTCTCTGCATTATGCGTAAGCGCATGAGATTTTAACTGTGATTTACGAATGCACGAATAATTGCACTGTGAACACGAAAACTGTTTCTCTGCATTATGCGTTAGCGCATGAGATTTTAACTGTGATTTACGAATGCATGAATAATTGCACTGCGAACATGAAAACTGTTTCTCTGCATTATGAACAAGCACATGTGATTTTAAGCTTGACTTACGATTACACGAATAATTGCACTGTGAACATGAAAACACTTTCTCACCAGCCGGAGTAAACGTGCACCTTCTTGAGAATTCTTTAGCGTTGAAAACGATCTCCAATTCTGGCTGCTTTTCAGGGGCAGGAGAAGACGCACTTGGATTTTTCAAAAAAGAATCTTGTGTTCTCAAGATATCTGCAATGTATATATTTTTTGTGTGAGAAAAATGTTTAACGGTTCTTAATATAGTGCTGGATGGTAATGTGAATGACGTTTAAATAATAATATGAAAATGTCGAAAATCTAGAGTATATAACTAAAATCCACAAAACAGCAAACGTCCCAAAATCAATAGCAGATTTTTCTTTAAAGTCAAGTTTTCTTGTTATATGACTGCAAATTCACTGTACTCTAGTCAAATGGAGCCAGGGCAATGGTGAGTGAATGTGAAAGTTTGGTATTACATTTTTGTAGTAGATATAGAGAATACGGTAAGGAAGGCGCAACACTGCGCGGATCTTCCACGGCGAAACGTCGCTACATTTCTTTCTATATAATATGCACCTACCGATCGGTCGATTTATTTGTTATGTCGATTTGACGCGACGGAAGATCCGCACAGTGTGGCGCCGGCCTAAAGCGATCGTCTGGCAAAGTGAGCCAAATTCACAAATTTTCTCATAGCTTCTCTTGCGTTCTTATCATATTAAAATTTATTCATCAGGTTTCATATATTTTAAAAAGGTACAGATATCTACTTAAAATGACACAAACTAAATTATATAATCAATTAAAACTTTTTTTGTATTAATCTTAAAATAATATGTATTCTTTTAAGTTATTCAAGTAAAAAAGTTAATTATGTAAAAAGAGTAGAAAAAAAAACACACAAAATTTTTTTTTTTTTAAATAGTGCTTTTTTTAAACAAAAATTCTAAGTAAAGAAACTGACAGAATTTGCAATAATTCTAATTATTTAAAGATAATCGTTTACTTTGTAATATTATTGAAAAAAAATACATCTCACGCGCCCATATAGTCACATAAGGCCTGCGAAGTGGAGCAATTTTCTTTATTTTTAAAACATCGTAGATTTGGTAATTTATTCATTGATTAAATAATTTAGGTTGTGTCATTTTAGGAAAATATCTATGTTTAAAATATATGAAACCTGATGAATAAATTTTAATATGATACTTTCCATTCAAAAATGTGACAAAAATGCAAGAGAAGATAAGATAAAAAATTGTGAGTTTGGCTCACTTTACTAGACGATCGCCTTAACGTATTCTATTTATCTATACATCAACTGTAACAGTAACACCAATCGTGGGATCTACTTCACGGATTGGTAATCCAAGGGAGTAAACGGCTCACCAGGGCGCTGGTCGGCCCTCCTGGAGTACTCCGAGCACTCCTGCTTGATGTCAGGATACGATATGTCTATATCAGTAAAGGGCGGTCCACCGCCTGCTCCCTCGTCACAGCTCTCAGTCTGCGCATCACCTCCCTGCGCACTTTTCCAGCCCGCACTTCTGGAGCCTACTTCTGGAATTAAAAATAATAATCCGGTACAACAGAGCTGGGGGGTTATCTGTCTCCTGGTCTCGGCACCATGTCACCGCGGGCTGTACACAAATAATTATATAAAATTCAGAGTTCGAGGATATATATCCGCGGATAAATATCATGATATATATCACGATATTTATGGCTTGATTATTTTCGATATATATCCAAAAAAAATATTCTGTAGTCGTTAAAAGACCCCAGTACACGATTTTCGTATTTGCTCTCGATTTGCAAAATTTAACGTAAACTTATTAAATCATTTTGCAAAACCCATAGCTAAACAGGCTTTTAATCAATTTTATTTCAATTCAATTCCATTTACCCTTGAAGCATTTCCTTAAAAAATATGAAAAAATATATTGTTATAACATCAAAAAAATTATAACCCCGAAACACTATTTTAGTTTTCATGCAATAGAGTTGTCTTTGGTACACTTAATCTCTATATTTTCAAATAAAGACCATATATTTTATTTACAAATTGATTTATACAGTTTGAAAAAGAAGTGGTGCTATTCAGACAATAATATTTTTCGACAAGTTGTTAAACATATCGTTTTAAATAAGACAAAAATGAAACGTTCTGTTTCCCATGTTGCAGTATCCATAAAACCATTAAAACATCGATTATTTTAATTAAATTTTACATGCGTACTGAGAATATTTCACTGTCATTAATACAAAAATATTCAAAAAATTATACCTCATACTCAAGAATTCGAATTAATTAAATCGTATAGTCTGTTAAAAGATCACTTTTCTTTCAAATCAGACTTCGGTTGGACAGTCCAGCGGCTGGCTTAAATGGTCACATTTCACAATTTCCACCCATGACAGAATGCTTTTTATCAAATCAAAAAAATATCAAATTTTTGGAAGTTTTATATATATTTAAATTTTACAACCCGTTTCACATGTGTGTTCTAATTTTCACAATCGAAGAGAATGGGTTAATAGAAATACCTGAGTCGCGGACGTATCCTCATTATTAATGTTTATTTTAGTAAGCAGCAAAATAATTGTCAAAAAAAAGCCAGCATTCAAAATTAGTTAATTATTCATTAAAAATTTATTTTAGGGCTACTGAACTCATTTTTGGTGAAAGTGAACTGAACAGCTAATTCATTCGGAACGGTGAATAGTTAAAAAAAAAAGAACGTTCATGAACGCCCCATCCCTAGTAGGTATATTATCTGTCATGGTTGTCATGTCACAAAATGTTTATTTTACACTATTTATTTTGCGCGTATTTCACATTGATGAGATTAATCAATAATGAACCAACTCCTCACCACCAGGCTGGTAGACCTTCCTTGAGTACTCTGAGCACTCCAGCTTGATGTCTGGTAGCGATATGTGGAGCGTTCCACCGTCTGCCCCTTCATCACGGCTTTCAACTGCAGACGCTGACTCAGGCTTAATTGCAGAAGCATGGATGGCTTGATGGTCAGCACAGTTCATGGTTCTAATACTTTTCCACTTCAGGTTCTAACAATATGAGTCACGATCAGCAAATTGTCAAATGACAGCCGACCACGGAATCAGACTATATTCATATTCATAGAAAAGAGAATACAACGATAGTAGTGATGCAACTTTCATTCATTACAGTGAACTGTTAATTTTGTTCGTTATTCATTAGCCAGGTATTTGCATAGTGGGTATGCCTTCAATGTACGGAGATTTTTTAAATTTGCGTGAAGTTTTAGTAAAAACATTATTTTGTTTTTAATTTCCATACTACTTCTGCTCTGAAAGTTTTTTTAAATATTTCGTGTAGGTGCATCTATTTTTTCAGTTTCTGTGTTTTATATTTTCTTTTCGAATATAATAAAACAAAGATCCGAAACTTGAAACCCAACATTCCAAAACTAAACTTTATTACACAAGAAACATTATGCTAAGTAATGTAAAACAAAGTAATTTTGAAGAAAATATTGAGTACGTGACTGACCCTTATGGTTAAAATAAAATTTTCACCTACAACACACGCAGACGTTGTCATTATAGTCTTAACCCCCCCGCTTTACTGCTTGTGTGTGACATAGAAATTAAACAATTTGTAGACGTAGATTGTTATTTAGTAGTCTTACTTACAATTCGTGGTCAGAGATAAAGGGACATATTGATGTAATCTTTGGTGGAAAAAAATATTTTTGGTTTGATTTCTTTGATGCTAGTAGGATCGCAATTTTCTCTAGATTTAAAAATACATCACAGCGGATGTGGCTTTTTGTGTTAACTAACATTGAAACTAAAAGGTGTGTACAGAAACCATTCCTTTCTATTTAACTGTAATTTCGGATATTTTATACGTACCGTATGTATTACCGAGAAGCGAATCTCGACGTTTCGTTGGATACTTATCCAACGTTATCAGGTGGACGACCTTTACCTGCGGAGGTGGAGGTCGGATTGATTAAAGGTGCTGCTTTCTAGAGCGTAAATTGTATGCACTTTGTTGTGGAGTGTTCTCTTCTTCTACAATAGAGGTCGCCAGTGTGCAATATGTACTAGTTACGTCGGTGGATTTTACTTCGACTTCTCTCAAGGGTTGAATCAGTGTCGTTAGAATTGAATCAGTGTCGTTAGAAAGGGCGTCAAATACTTGATAGTTCTGCCAAATCTTTCAAAATACCTCCATTTCAGGAATTTAAAACATCAAATAATTAAATACAATTTTTTATTATTATTATAACAATTATCGTTTAGTTGGTTACGGAGTTAATTACAATTATCAGTTATTGATGCAGTTGGAATCAGTAATTTGGAATCGTTCATTCATCTACTAGAAATCATTGCTAGCGGGGGGAGGGCTAAGTAGGATTGATAATTTAGAATCGTTCATTTATCTTATCAAAAACTATTTCTGACGGTGGGGAGCGTAGGATTTGGGATCGGTCTACTCTTCATTTGAAATCGTTTATTTGTCCATCGAAAAACGACTACTGAACTAATAAATGGTAGCTCATTTAGGTTACCTGAAATGTTCAAAAATAATAATTTAAAAATTACACCAATAACTTCGGCTCAATTTGTCGGTACCTAACCATTTAATTATTTATATTTGAATCAAATCAATATAAAATATAAAAATAGTGTTCCGTACAGAATACGCGAAGATATGATGCGCAGGTCCAGTCCAGTGTACAGCGGCAATCGTAAACCCGCTGACAGTGGTTGTTCTAAATATTCACAAAAGTGAATTATCCGGTTGCAGGTAGTCCAGTCGAAGTTCCAAAATCCAAAAACAGTAGGTAGAGCAGAGGTCAGAGGTGTTGAGTAAAAGTCAGATGAAGTGGTCCAGACGGCGTATAAAGCACAGAACGGAATGAATCTGTACACCGACGGAAGTTTAATTTATACACAAATTTAATACCTCCCGGCTTATTTCCGGGAGCCAATCACAGAGAGTTTTTATCGCGCGTTCGCGCACGCGAAATTGTCTAAAAAATAGCTCGGAAAGTTTTATTTACAGAATTCAAAAATTATTTAGAATTTTTACGCCACCCCCCCGGGGTTTTCATCACGTCATTTACATGGTGCTATGTCTTGCTTATAGCATGACGTGATTGCCTGGACCCGCAAGACCGAAGTTAATTTTTTATCAAAAAATATATACCGATCGCAGCGGTATTTGCTCAGGAAAATTTCATAATTAAATTTATAAAATTTGTTAACTATGGTTTATACATGTTTGTTAATGCAGTTTATAAAGAGCCCACATGGGTGTAACTTTTGATATCAGTTTTAGTACAATAAAATTTTAGTCATTTATAAATATTTCAAAGTGGGTCGCAAAAAATTTATTTTCATTTATTTTTCAGGTGCGCCCCTGACAAGGTAGGTATGTAAAAACATGTAAAATGGGTAGATTCTTATGCAAGGAATTCAACAAAAAATATTTTAAGTTGATCCGGCTGTTGTAGCGTCGTCTGTAAGACA
>JADDOH010008950.1:0-11305 GCA_016648135.1 Agrypnia vestita | reverse complement strand
GGGCAGCTAAGAGACGCGCTCACCTGAGGACTACCGGACGTGCTATTGTATTAGAAGAGTTTTGCTTAGACAAGGACAAAAAGATGCTGATGATTAAAGCTCTTTGCTGTGTGAACATGGCATCGACGATTATGTGTAAGTATAAAATAAGTGTCGAGTTTTATTTTGAATTTTACAGTGTGCAAAACTTTAAAGCGTTTTCCCCACATCTCACGTTTTCAAAGTCGGTGTCCATCATAACTTAAAAACTACTGCACCGATCTGTTTGAAATTTTGAACACTATTTCTGTACATAATTTACGAGGTAACGCTGGAGACTTTTTTTAAAATTTGTTATTAATTTTTATTTTTTAATAACAAATTAGTCGATATTTTTCGCAAAAAATCGCGTTTTTCCCTTCAAAGTGTTCCAAAAAATTGAAAAATTTAAATTTCAAAAAACCCTCCCAGCGTTACCTGGGAAAATCTATTATCTAACGAATGAACTTTGATTTTTTGATTTCAGATGATCTAGCACCAAGTTATGATGGACACCGCAATTCTACTTTTTTCCGAGACACGTCCGAATAATTGCTGCCATTGCCGTATTATTTAATATTTCTTCTTGAAAATTTTACACAATATTTTTCAAATGTTATACTTTAATGTACCATTGGTTTTAATAAAGAAATTTTAACGGTGTTGTCACAAAAAATTCACAAAAACATGCCTTTTTTGTACGAATTAACCTTACGCTCCCCTTAACGAAAATTTTTCGACCTTCATGTAGTCTCCTTTAATTGGTTAACATTTTTATTCCATTTTTAAGGCAATCCGGATTGAATATTTTTCAAATGACCAAATTCATAAATATAATAGTACACTGTTTCATCGACGTCGCGATCACAGTGCGGCAAAATATAATATTAAAAAAATGCACATACATTTTCTTTACACGTATTTACTAATTAATAAATATATATTTGAATATAAATGTATCTATAAATGAATTTTTAATAATAAGTGTATGAAAAGTGCCGAACATTGATAAAAAATGCAAGTGAGTAATAATGAACAATTATTCGAATAAATATTTCCATATTTAGCTTTTTTAAATGTTGTGGTTAATTTCTGTCGCTGTTCAATTGATATTTTTAATTGTGAGATATCAAATACTTACTACACGTCATATTCGACTTCTGTTAGGATCGCTCGTTTTTTTTTATCAAAGCGACAGTCAATAAAAATAAATTTTCAACTTGCGTTTTTTATTCTTTTCTTCTTTCTTTTTTCTTTTTTTTTTCTTCTTCTTCTTCTTTTTTTCTTCTTATTCTTTAAACACTTTTTTTTATAAATCTTTTATCTAGATTTCAACGCCCATTTTTCTTTTTCTTTTTGTTCTTTCTCTTCTTCTTCTTCTTCTTATTCTTTAAGCACTTTTTTTATAAATCTTTTATCTAGATTTCAACGCCCATTTTTCAAAGCAAATAGTATGAACACAGTTTCTAAAGTTAAAAGTTATCGTTAAACCATTTTTGAAGTTATCTTCTTTTGGCGCATTATCATTAGGTAGGGTAACGGAAGTTACACACGCGTAGCGCGTTGTAGCGGGAATGCGTATGGCGGGAAACAGCATGTAACGGAAGACCGCGAATGCGCGCGTGTCCAATAAACTGTCAAAAATATGTTCCAGTTATATAAATAATGTATTTTCGACCATCTTGATTTGAGTATCAATCATAAAGATGCTCAATCCAAAGGCTGACGAATTGAAAATTAGAACTGTTTATTGAAAGAGATATTCGAGAAATTATTTATTGCAAAAATAACGTTATATATTTGTTTTCAAAACAAAAAAAAACACTTTCTTTCATTTGATATGCAATGCTGCTGCGTTGTGAGACGTGGATTCGAAGACTTTTAGCTTTTATTAATTACAAATGTAACTAATAAAAGATAAATGTAAATGTAACTATTGGTTTGTGATAGCTAACCAAGGGTCACATTTGTACTATTTCAAAAACAAATATTAATAATTTAACAACATTAATCCAATATGTAAATATTATATCAATTATCACGCCAAAGCGGTATAACTTCTATCGCGCGAACACGCTCCTCCAATTTTTTTAAATTATATTTTTATGACGATTTGCCTTTTAATTGTATTTTCCCATGATTTATCAGTTATCAATACCATATCATCGGCGTAGTAAAATAGTTGTCCATAAATCCTCACTTGAAATATCATATTTATATAAATAATGAGTAGCAACGGTCCTAATACCGTGCCCTGCGTTATACCATATATGTAGATATACCAATTGCTACTGTTCTTGTCTTCTAATCTTTACTTGTTCTTCTTACTCTTTATGTATTTCAAATTTGTTAATATGTGAAATATGTTAGGACACAGGTTAATATGTTAGATTCTGATAACTCGTGTTCTTATTCATAAATCTTGTGTCTGTTTTATTTCCGAAATAATTAAATAAATACTTGTTTTCAATAAATCTCGAACGTTTGACCGGCAAAAACGTATTGGTATGGCACATTTTCGCGTGTGAGATTATTGCTAACCATTTTGTCATAATTTTTGCGATTTACGTTCAATGCTTCCGCAGTTATTTTTTTACTGTTTATCTTCAATCAGATCATAATGTGACTTCTCTCACTCTGAATGCGTTGGCATCTACGCGTGAAGTTGACACATGATGGTCGCCCACTGTGGGGCTCGTCTTCACCGATGGCTCTGTTTTGGCATTGTAATGGAAGCATACGCACGTCTGCACTAGTCAACCCGCTACTCCAAAATAAGTGAGCCATGCCTGTTGGAGTTACATTGAGGTTAGAACTAAGGTCAAATATGGTCAGTGGTAGCAGGCTGAAATCATATTTATTACATGAAAATTGTAAAAGAGAGTTTGAACCAACATTATTTTATTTGCTTATCTCTATCTCTGTCAATCTTGTCTCCATCTTTCCATCCATTCTTGTAGAAAAATTTCAAAATTGAGATATGATATAAAATCTTGGAAAGAAGTCACCTTTTGGAACGTTAACAAAGAAAAGAGGAATAATTTTATTTGAATAAACGATTTGCGTGATAACAAAGTTTTCCGCATTGCAAAGCAAAATAAATCACGGCGCACTCTAAGTCGGGCGACTTCCCCAAAAATATGCATCCACGTCTGGGTATATTTTCAGAGTGTATCGCTCGTTGCGGGATTTTTTACGCGGTGTACGTTTACTTGGCTCCATTTGTATTTATTTGCAGTCGGCTTGTAAGAAAGAGAAGGGCGGCCTTTCAGCAAAAGTGCGTGAGAAGAAAAGGGATGTAAGTTTGTAATGAATCACGGGGGCTGATTCTTGCGGGGCAAGTCTGCACGCCACATCCGTAACCGACACAAGGAGGGCTAAACCGCACCCCGTATGGGCAAGTGGAAAAAATCTATTGTTAAGGTACGCATTAAGAGTGGACTGGTGTATGAAGCGAAGGAATTCTAATTCGAAAGGGATAAGAAGCGAATATGGAGCATCATCCCCCTCCTTTGTTCCGTGTATTACGTGTTGTGTCAAAATTATGATAAACGCATTAATTTCTTCATCTTCATTAAAATAATTGCATTAATTAATACATAGTGATAATTAAATTAAACAAAGAAAATCACTTGATTTAAACCAATATTGTTTACCGAAACAAATCACAAAACACCAAGGCTTGAGTAAATAAACTAGATAGATAGATAGAACCAAAAACCTTCTGTGTGAAGCCAGTTTCATACCCACTGGGCTACGAGGTTCCAAAACGGCTATGTGTTACCAAAAATATAGTGGTTTAAGGCTGGCGCCACACTACGCGGATTTTCCGTCGCGTATCTTCGATCGTGAAACTTCGTTACATTTCTTTTCAAACAATATGCGCTTATCAAACACACTACGCGGATGATCGGTCGATCCGTTTGCTTTGCCGATTTGACGCGACGGAAAAGACGCGGCGGAAGATACGCGCCGTGTGACGCCGGCCTAAATCAAGTGTATATTCCTTTTTTAATTTCATTAATTATGAATAATCAAAAAGTAATTAAACTATTTATTATGATTAACAGGTATATTCTTCATAATACTGGCTTAGTTAAAAAATTAAATTGTATTGTTCTTAGTTTATATTCGATCGAACATATAACACATGCTACCACACATTCGAGTTGGCACTACTTTGCTTCCAAGCGTAGAAATAAATAAGAACATAAAATATTAATTATTTAAAATATAAATAAAATGAGTTAATCATCGCCAAATTAACCCTTTTTGTGAATATAATAAACCATTTCAAAGTCGGGGGAACTCGAGCCAAATTTGATGTTGCAAGAGGGATTACCCTTCGGTCACGCGAAGCGAAAATTAATATCGAAAAATAATAACACGTTAAGCCAATGCCAAATATTTGAGAAAAACTGCTAATTAGCGCAGATTCGATTAACTTTCGCCGTTATATCTAATGCAAAAGAGAAAATTGCTGTAAGACTACCGTAATTTAACCATGTAGTCCTACAAGTTCTACAAAATGAATTATGGAGATCGACTATTAAAATAAATGGAAAATATTTTCTAAAGGTACTGATACACATGCCTATTTTTGAGCACGCTCATTATCATGCTCAAAACTAGCTTGCTCTAACAACTGTACATACTTGCCCGTTATCAGTATGCTTATTTTAAGCATGCTCATGAATGAGCATGTTCAAAGCTAATAATCAAACACACATTTATTACTGGCATGTTATTATCATAGAATAGAGACGCTCTTGTTCATAATGGAAACTTTGAAAACTGAAATAGGAAATTCAATTGAACCAACAAATCAAAACAGTTCCCGAGTTTCCAACCGCATATTTTTGATTTAAGTTTTTATAAATTTTATTGTAAGAATTGAATCATTCAAAGTTTCATAAGCATTATTTCTTGTCTCGCTATATTATTTTTATATAGCGGTGATCGAGTACTCCACAGACATTCGTGATTCCTATAATAAGTCACGAAATGTAATGTTTTGTCATCTCCCTAACGCGCCATATTTGTTTCACTTGTTGTGGACTAAGAAGATCGCAAATGCAAATCGATACTAGCCGCGAATGGCGAATGACATTAATATGCTCATAAGCAAGCCTGTTCACGCATGCTCAATAGATATCCGTTCCACGCGCAAATCAAATGAGCATGCTCTTAGTAGCTCTGCGTACATAAATGCTACTAAGTAGCAATAACTCAAGAAGCTCATTACTGCGCATGCTCACGTGCCAGTAATGAGCATGTGTATCAGTACCTTAAAGGTTAATATTTCATAATATTTTGGCTTAAAATCATTTAATGATTTGTATGAAAACATGACAATAAAATAAAGTGTACTCTCCTTCGTTGTAGTCTTGGTTAGGAATCCAATCCCAGAATCCCGGGCAATTTTCGATACTTATGAATCCCGGAATTAATAAACATAATCCCGAAACTTTCGTAATTGAAATTTATTATCAATCACAACCACTTGGTACGTACATATCGCGATAGGTATGTATGTATAAATATTTTTTTTTCTGGTGTGCATAATCGTTACAATGTCAGAATAACAATAAATCCGTTTATTTAAATGAATTTAGAGGACGAAAAATAATAAATACAAAATGCAGTGTAAATTGACCGAGCTTAAAGCAAAAAGCTTGATGGCGTGAGTTCAAACCGAAAGTTCACAGGATACAGGAAATGTCTGTAATAAAAAATAAATTTTATTATTTGAAAAGGGGGGGGGGGGTTCGCGAAGACATCACTTCGAATTGGCATGTATATATATCTGGTAGCTGGTGCCTGAATACCATCATTAGATCCCCATTAAATTATGAAACAGTTGATGCTTTTTTGTGTTAAATAAAACGGATATTTTATACGAACCGTATATTTTAGTCTTAATACTTCAGATTAAACATTATTCAGAATAATGTTTTAATTGCTTAATTGTTTAATTTTTATTTTATAATATGTATTTTATTTATCGTCATGTCATTTTTTTTATTTGAACTTGCATTTTATTTATTATCTTTTCTTAAATAAATAAACAAAACTGTTTTATTTTCACATTATTTACTCCATTAAACATATATACATATTTTTGCGATTGAACATACACAACATCAACAATAAATGTTGAATGCCCTAGGACTGTAAACTGTAAATCAAAGAATAATGTAATGGTCCAAATATTTAAAATTAAACATGGATTAGTACTTTGATGACAGGATGAAGATGAATAAGGATTTTCATTAATACAATACAAGAGGAAGCGACAACATAAGACTACCGAAGAAAAAGAAAAACACCTCACAAAATTGTATGATGTATAAAGGTATAAAAATCTTCGATAGCCTGCCAAAAGAAATTCAAAACATGGAGAATATAAGGAGGTTTAAACTGAAGTGCAAAAATTATATTACAAAAACTTTTAAATGATTAGATGGAATGCAACATGTCCAAGTGAAATCATGTATTAGCCCACACAACATTATGTGTGGAACTAAATTATTAAGATAAATAAATAAATATCTAAACTAGTATATTTGACCTATTATATGAACGTTGTTTGTATGTATAATATAAAAATTAGTATAAACTATTGAAAAAATATGCCTACACCGGACCAGTCCCGGGATCCCGAATCCCGGGATCAAAATTTTGGCTCTCGACAGAGCAGATAACCACCGCACCACAGCCAAAACACCGCCTTATTCTTAAAATAACAAGACTGTTTTGTAGCAATTATCGGTGATTGTTTCTCCAATATTCAAAAATACACGGGACAATTTTTTTTATTATATAAGTATTTATAGAGATACGAAAACGAAATTCATGTCGCATCAATATTCTTCTTATTATTATATTATGCTATCAAAACAGGACTAACTTTCTGGTGTCCTGGAATGGGAACCGGGGAATGGGAACCATGGACCACTGGATCGCTACGCGAGAGTCCCAACTACTAAACCAACAAGCTAAAGTATGAATTTTACATCACACGTACATAGAAATATTTCACGTAAATTGACCCGGTAGACACGGCAAGGGAAGGTAACACACAAAGAAAATACTTATCCCCGACTTCATCAGACTTACTACATCGACACGGCAAATATTTGCTGCACGACGTAATTTTCTTGGACTTTCCCGTGATACTTTTACCTATTTCACCCACTAACCTTCAATCCTATAAGCATTCCCTGCACTTTAGATGCTATCGTCGCCATGGTCAGCTGACTCGCTTGGCGGGGGGTTGCTCAGTTCTGAACTAGAGTGCACTGAGGATAATGCGAAGCAAATACAGTGGCACTGCGGTATACGGTGAAATAAATCCAACTTGATGTAGGTATGTCCTGTTTGGACACGAAAAAATTGTTTCGTGTAAATTTGCTTGCCCAAACAAGCCGTCATAGCATTGAATGGCCTAAATTACCAGATAGTATATTCTTCTTCTTCTTTTTCCTCAGCCATCTCTCCACTGCTGGATGTAGATATTTTCTATTGTCTTCCAATTTTCCCTTTTTTGATAATATTATCGACCCACCTTTTCTGAGGCTGGTCTCTTCCTTTTTTCGTTTCCCATGGTCTCCATCGCAGAAACTTGGGTGCCCATCTCTTTTCCTCGTCTGGCAACACGACCTACTCATTGCCATTTCAATTTGGCAATACTACATTGACAACTTTTGCCGGCGTCTGATTTCCTAATTTCTAATTTCTCAGACTAATTTAAGGAGAAGGCAGAATCAAAGTTCTTCGGACAGGTTTTTAGTAAATGTCATACCTGGTGATCCTCACTAGATCCAAGTAGAGAAAAGAGACAATTAGATTTTATTGAATTTTCATTTATTTCCTCTAATTACTTTTGTATTTATGTATTTTAGTATTCTTCTTCTCGTAGTCGCGTCTTCAATAGATCGTCTATCATAACTCTTTTCACCTTAACGGACAAACTCAATAGAGTTTCGTGGGTATCGTTCCCTCCAGTTACGCAGCCATGGGATGTTGTGTCTTCCTAGGCTTCTTTTTAGTCTTATGTCGTGGATAATGGAAACTCTCAGGAAACTTTCAGTATGCATCTATAGAGCCACATCTCAAAGGCCTTGCTCTTACTTCTTGATATGGATCCAATTTTTCGTTCACCCATGTCCCCAAGTGTTTATATTGAGAGGCTCTTTCTATTGGTTAATTGTTAATGATTATCTCTGATGTAGGAAGCGATTTTTTTTAGTACTTTCAACAGTTTTAAATCAAGCTGTGTTTAATTATTTTATATATTTTTCTATTTATATTGATAACACACAATCTAGTTGATAGTCCGGAACTTCTTCAACGAATATCTTACCACATTCCAACTCGCAATAACAGACATTCACCTACTTTTCATCTCCCCTTTTGTAAGACCAACTCAAAACAAAACTCCTTTATGTACAGATCCACAAATTCATTTAACACAAACTATCAACACATTGACATTTTCAACGCAACAATAAGAAACATAAAACAAACAATATCTACACTACCGCACCCAAACTAATTTGTACATTATATCTTCCCTTCTACTCCCGTCCCACATTCCCCTCCACCCTCTCCATTCGCTATTAATGGATGTTAAAGTAAATTTTTAAATTCAGTGGAAAATTTTTAAGATTGTTTTGCTGTTAACTTTTCCCAAAACAAAATAAATAAATAAACACACAAATACACACACTCACACAAACTCACTATTGGACATGTTTTTTCTTATTTTTTATCGATTGTATATATGTGTTTTCTTGTAATTGGCCCAAAACTCGGTACATCAATTATTGTTTTTTTCAAGATTGATTAATTATATGGCTGTAAGAAAACCAATAAATGAAAATAAAAAAAAAATAATATTATTTCATTTTTTGTCTTGTTATTACTATGTACCTACTTAGATAGCCACGCTTTCTTTACTCGTAGCGTCGGCGGTTTGTTGTTGGATCGGTTTTTAACCCTTTTCCCGTGATCCAATCGAGCTAAAACTTTGCAGGCAGACTCGTGGCGACAATAAAAATGATCTAACAAATTTTTGTTTCAAAAAATTTGAAAATTATAGTATAGTTTTAGATTTTTCAAAATTTTGTTTTTTTTAAATTGGAATCAATACAAATGACTAATGACCCCGACGCGTGCAGTAGGCACGAAACCTGATTCAATGAGAAAGTGAGTATAATAAGAACTTGGTTTTTATGGGTTAGTTTTTTTTTATGATGTAAAGGCCCAAATCAGAGCGTGTATCATTAATAAATAAATATAATCCCAACAATTTATAGTACGCCAATAACAATTGATCTTTTTCTCAAGGGAATGGATTAATCGTTTTCCCATTTACGTATACCAAACGATTTTTTCTTGATGGGAAAATATAGTTTGGTGATTCCTATTTTGTATCCAAGTCCAAAGATATGGAACCGATTATGGGCCTATGTACGACTAGTACCTATACATTATACAGTGATATACGTATTATAGAATCCGCTTATTGTGATCACCACGGTACTTGTAACTTTTGATAGCAGTAACCGGCTGATGACATTGAGGAGAAGATAGAAAATAATATTATTATACACATTTTTTACAAAAAAAAAAATTATTTTTACTAAAGAAACAAAAACATTTAAGAAATACGTCAATTGTCTGTCGTCTCCCCTTTATAAGAGTTTAAAAACTCTCACATAAAATCGATGCCCTACAACACTGAATCAATTGACAATATGTATACGGAAATCCTCTCTACGTATCTATCTAGTTTCTAAGAAGTATTGTGTTGCACTTACACATCCAAACTTATAGTTTAGACGTGCATATATAAAAAAAATGTAGTTCTTACCTACAACAGTATACAACTATAGAAAATATTTCAGGTTTTATAATATAACGTATGTCCGGCGGTATCTTAGTCTAACACATACGCAGCTGAAACATGGGTACTGACTGAGAGAAAGGAGCGAGCACCGGACGTCTTTGAAAGGTCTTTGGACCGGTTCTAAATAATAGACGTTGGTGCAGGCACTACAAAAATGAGCTCTTTACTTTTTTAAAAAGCCAAACGTTGCAAAAAGTTTATAAAATTATGAGTTTTTCGGCGGTTGGGTCGTGTGGAGTCATAACTGAATAACAAACGAATACATCAGCAATGGGACAAAAGGGCTTAAGAAGGCGAAAAATAAGATGGAGTGATAACGTATCCAAAGACATCTATCTGCCTTGGAGAACCAGAACTGGACAGAGCTGGCGCAAGACCGAGATCAATGGAGGAAGACTCTCGAGTAGGCCAAGACCCTCCAGGGGTTTTAAAGCCAACAGTGACGACGATGATCTCACAACTTTGTTTTAAAACAGCAACATCACGATGAAAGGGGTTTTCATTAAAAAAAATAAGACCCGCTGGTTTAATTTATTTTAAAATCTGAAAACGAGATCTGATCCTTTGAAAATAATAAAATAAAAACAGGGAGACGTCACGACGGCGGATGACACGTGCAAAACGCTCCATTTGTCAGCTGTCACAGTCGGCATTCCCTTCTTTAAAAAATATAAACGAAACCGGGTAAATAAATATTCCGCGAACGCCGCCGGGGGGCGGGACCCTCGGGGCGCGCAGGCGCGGGGCGGAGCACCCACCCGCCGGGCCCAGGAAGGTCCCAACATGGAGCGCGCCTCGCAGTACCGCACGGGGAGGCCAGGCGGCTCGCCAGTCCGGATAAAGCGCGCTCTATCCTTCGCCCCGCTCGGTCCGCATTACGGGCACGTCCTCCCGCAACCCTTAAAAGCCTGAATTATTGCGTAAAAGGGTAATTTAAGAAACGTTAAAATTTCGCAAGTAGGTCACTCCTGTCCCGCAATCTTTGAACTTGAACGGCGACCACAGTTGCTAAAATAATTTGACCTCGAAAGTCGGCGAGCTTATTTTGAGTTTCGTTAATGTACGGTGGATTTATTTACGAACGTATTAAATCGTTAAGCATTTCTTAATTATTTGCTAAAAACGCTGTTGCTAGGTTAACCCGAGTTCCTTGACAATAATATGTGATTTTGAAAATTGAATCGAAAGATAAATATTGTGATTCCTCGGACATATACCTCGGATGAATCCCACGTAACAATGCCGGAAAGATAGCGCTCGCGATGACGCTTAAAAACCGCACCGGACATCCGGACAGCGCGAGCCTCTCGCGGACCGCGGCATCCGGAAATACTTCCCCGAATGCGTGACGATGTCCACAGGAGGGAAGAAGGG
>JADDOH010008949.1:0-159889 GCA_016648135.1 Agrypnia vestita | reverse complement strand
TTCAGGGCGCCTCGTCGATGAGCTGCTTCTCCAAAAAGCGTACAACCGTTTGGGTCCGGAGCTCACCGTCAAGTGAAAGTTTGAAAAATTCTGCGTCAGGTGTTTGTGGAGGAGTGGGTTTCTCCAGCGACGCCGTTAATGTGTTTTGTTCGGCTTCTAGTAATCCGTATATTTACTTTATTATCGTCATTATACAAAGTTGAGAAGGTTGGATTTTCTAATTGCTTCGGTGTTTTCATAGTGATTTCTGGTTTATTATTATTAATATTATTTGTATTAGAAATTTGATTATTATTATTAACACCGAAGCAATTAGAAAATCCAACCTTCTCAACTTTGTATAATGACGATAATAAAGTAAATATACGGATTACTAGAAGCCGAACAAAACACATTAACGCTTTTTGGAGAAGCAGCTCATCGACAAGGCGCCCTGAAGATGAACAGTGAGATCTGTTCGAAACGTCGGCAGACGACTGGTCCTGACGACCAGAATTTGACGCGGGTTACCCCCAAAGTAGTTAGAACTAACATATATATATATAAAAGCCCGTGTTTCCCTATCCGCCAAGTTTTCTCCACAACCAGGTATATGCACCTCCATAACCACCCACCGGTGGTTATGGTGGTGGATATACCTCGGTGTCACATCGAATATATGCGAGTTTGGTCGGGGTGGCTGAGCGTGGGTGGGAGTGGGTGCCGAAAATGTGATTTCTAGCACATTGTTTTGTTATGGGAAGGCCGCAAATGCTTCAGATTGTTTCAAAATAGGCGCGCCGACTGTGCCGGTGAGTCTGAAAAACCTGCTCTAGAAGGTTCTGGAAGGAGAAGGTTCTTGAAAATTCCCGAAAGTTCTTTAAGGTTCTAAACTGAGTGGCGGAATGTGTTGATGTGTCTAGAAGGTTCCTTGTATATTCGATAAATTTCTTGAAAGTTCTGGAAGGAAAATGTTCTAGAGTATAACATGTATAATAATAAATTGAATCGAAATGAAACGCGAACCCGTAGCCCAGTGGGTGACACTGGCTTCTCTTACTCCTGGTTCGATTCCCGGTGAGGTCACAATTAATCTATGTGATTTACTCAAACTTGGATGTTTTAAGATGTGCTTCGTTTCAGCAATCGGGCCTCTTGGTTTGTTGAAAGCTTAAAAATGTAATTGACCGGTTAAGTGTAACAGTTGTATTTCATTATCCGCTGTAATAAATATTTATAAAAGTCAGTAAATAAAAATTAGATCCGAAATTTTTCAACACGCCATTTCTGGCGCAGTTTTCGCGCCACAGTGGGCTGTCCGCTGGATGCGCGTACATATTCTGTGTTGGAAAATATACTAAAAGTTTACGATGTGCAGTCATTAGCGCAGTAAGCTGTAAGGTCAGTTGCATACGATTACACAACACGCTAATCCGCGCACAATGCCTTCCGTCGCTAGGCGGCGCTAGTGTCGCCGCGTGCCGCGCGCCGAGTTAGATAACACTCCACCTAAACACACATCCACACGAGGAAGTTGATTGCCGCCGGAAGGAAGTGCCTACCTGAATGTCATAGGCCGCGTTGTTAACGCAACGAGGATAACGACTAATGCGGCGTCAGTAACCATTTTGTTTTTAAAATAGAATGTGCTCTTTAAGAAACTCCCCCAGTAAAATACGTCGTGAAAACTCGTTACACAGATTCGCCTTGCCTTTTTCATTTTGGAAAAATGCACGCCATACTATTTAATTAGTTTAGTTTAATTTACACAATATTAGCTAATTTATACGAATGAATATTATTAATTTATAAATTGATACATAAAAAGCTTAATTAGTTTTGTATATATTTGCTGCGTTGCCCGCGGCGTCACTTAGTGCAGTGGATAGTGCGTCTGGCTACAGGTCAAAAGAATTCCAGGAGACAGGTTCGAATCATAGCACAGTCGAAATTATCTTTACAGTTATTTCAAACATCTGTCACTTTCATTGGATTGTTTTGTTTTAAAATGATTTTTGAGTGCTCTTCCATTGTGGCATACCCTCATTAGATTACGGTGTCAAATTGCCATATAAGTATTTAATTATGATTTTTCTGTTAAAATTTAATGCATTGGTATAGTATAAGAATGTTCTTGGGTTTTGACAGCCACTCAGAATCTTCTGGGGTATTATGCCGTGTTATTACGACTTTTCTGGCCTGAAAGGTTGTAATAACACGGCATAATACCCCAGAAGACACAAACCAGAACATTGATATATATTTTAAATACTTTATTATTATTTATTGCGCATGAGCTAGCAGCACTCCGCTCCCGCTTGCTTTCAAAAAAAAAATTGTTCAAATTTCTACAAGGTTTTAACAATTTGATTGTTTTAAAAAACCTGCGTCGGGTGGGCGTTGTTTTAAAAGGGGAACGAAATTTTTATATTCGATGAAGGATAATTTATCACTTAAAAGTTCAACATTTTACAGAAGATAAATCAGAAATATTGAAAAAATGATTTAGGTACTAATTACCATTGATATTAAGATAATTTTGCTTGATAATTTTCAACTTATAATTTAGGTATGAATCTACTTATTATTTTGGACTATCTCTGTATAAGGAGGTTGTAACGCACATTTAGTATCTTTATAGACTCCATCGAAAAAGAAACATGTAGGAAAAATCATTATGTGCCGGGGTGGTATGGAACATTTTCTGAGACGCATTTTTATACGTGTATTACCGTGCACGAAAATATTTGCCAACGCAGAATCGCGCTTTCGTATCGCGCACGAAAGCGTGGGTTTGCACAAAGAACGCAAATTCAAAAAGGCCGCGTTGCGTCATTCACAAACCTATCGCGTCGCTCGAGCGGTATTTGACTTTTCTACCGAGCGCCCGCGTGCTGGCGTCCGCTTCGGTCTCGCCGCGAATCGGGTTCTATTCCCATTTCTCTCGACTGCTGTAACGAGTTAGGTTTTACGTAACGCCGTCGCATTCAGGGCGGCCTGCATAGCCGGTGCATGTGTGTGCGCTTGTGCAGCTGCCCGTGCGTGTGTGCGTTTTCAAGTGTACGGCGGTCGCGAGTGTGGGTAGCTCGCGCGGCTGTGTGCGCGCGTTTGTGTGTCAGCGTTTCGAGCAGTCGCTGTAAACATTGTGTGCGGAGATGTCGCTACTGCCCTCGGATATCGCTAGCATACTAGGAAAACTGACCACCAGGGGCGTGCAGTGGGAACATCTCAGCATAACCAATATTTGGAAAAAAATCGGAATACTCGTACAACATATATTTCGTAATATTTCCATCACAATTATTATCATAGTACATATTATATTTTGATATATCGTAATAATCTGCCGCATAAATATTTAATTTCAATTTTTTTTCGAAAATATACGTTTACAAAAAAGTCATCCTTCAATGTTCCCACTGCACGCGCTTGCTGACCACCCCGAACTTTTTCACGATTTTGAGCCTTTTTAACGTTGTACTAGGTGATATCGTTTACTAGAAATGATAAACAAATAAATTTCATTCCCGTAATATTCCGTAAAGTGAAATTTTGCGTATTTGTCAAGTCAGTCCGTGAACATCGGCTCCATGAAAAATTTACCTAATTACATACAGAATCGTATTATTCTCGAAAAAGATCACAATACTTTGTGTTTTATTTTATTTAGTTTATGATATAGTAATGTATGAATGAAGTAAAGCAGATCTTAGCATACATACACTATAGAATTAACCCATTAAATGCGATGAGCGTGTTAACACGCCAAATCACTCACTTTTCGACCTTGCAGTGATAGAATTATATATCATTTTCTGTGTCGCATATTCAAAGTCAATCTGCTATGTATGGATGATAATTCTCAGCATTATCTATACTAATATTATAAAGAGGAAAGGTTTGTTTACTTGTTTGCATTGAATAGGCTCCGAAACTATTGGACCGATTTGAAAAGTTCGTTCACATTTAGAATCCTACATTATTCCTGACGAACATAGGCTATAGAATATTTTCAAAAATGTTTGGGTTCCGTATGAAAACTTCGATAATATAAGCCAACGTATGAAATAAATACCAAAAAAAACCTTGTATCGCGTACGCTGCGGAAATTATTGATAATAGAGCAAAGTGATGTACTACAGTTTTATAGAGAACATTAATATCTACAAAAAAGTCTTTGATACCATATATCTAAGTATTACAGTTATGTTACAATAAAATTGTTTTTTAGAGAACAGGGGAACCTTTGTTTTCCCTCACAAACTTATTTTTTACTTAATCCTTAACCCGTACAACGCCGGGTACGACCAGCTAGTATAGAATATAGACGATTAAACCTTTTAGTGTTGTACTGAAATCTGCCATAAGTCGTGTTAATTAATATACCTACTTTTTGAATCCCCTGGCATTTAAAAGGTTAAAAAAGGGTCGCTCAGGTAGTTTGGACATGATGAACGAATGTATGAGGAAAGAATGGTAATAAAGATATATAACGCAAGTGTTGACGGTGCCAGAAAGAGAGGGCGACCGCGAAAGACGTGGCACGACCAGATTAACCAGAAGAAGGTCCCGTTAGAAGCCTCAACAACCGCTGTGCTTGCAGGCGAAGATGTGTGATGAATGCGGATGAGGCTAGAGTTGTATGTCAGGACAGAAGAGTGCGGCGCTCTATCTTCTGCTTACTGCTTAATAATGTGGTGAATAATGTAAAGCCAATCTTAGCATATTTAAAATAATTAAAAAAGAGAAATAGTTACATAGAGAATCATCTTTTTGAACCTATTTTCATTATGTAGGTTTTTGATAGATTTGTCGTTAACGTCAAATTTGGTTAAAAAGATAAACTATGTTATCGT
Organism: Agrypnia vestita; assembly: GCA_016648135.1. NCBI lineage: Eukaryota > Metazoa > Arthropoda > Insecta > Trichoptera > Phryganeidae > Agrypnia > Agrypnia vestita. Next base: position 155,054 of record JADDOH010008949.1, on the reverse strand, counting down.
GAGTTTCTACGTAACTTTAGCGAGTATCTACGTAAGTTTCATAATAATATTATATTTTACTACTCGAGTTTCGAGATTATCAGAATCTCCCATTGACAGGTATGAAACTAATGATAATATTTTTTGAGAGATCTTATAGTAAAGTATAAAATTATAATTAAACTCACATAGAGATAACATTTCTTATGTTTTTCACCCTATTTCGTCATCATCATTATTTTCTGTCATATTTACAAGATGTCTCGAAGCTAGTAGCAAAAGCTTCGGGGGAGTCTTCTTAATTGAATTTCGGGTGCAATGTTGGCAGTTACGGACATAACCGACATCAAAGTTTGCATTTTTTACTCAATATTTCTGGCCCTTCTTTTGTAAAACGTTAGACTATCATCAAAGTAATTGATGTCCAATGTGAAAATTTCATTCATTCTGATACAAGTCTAATAATTGTGTGACTAGTATTAAAGCGAATGATTTTTAGTATTCCATGTACAATGTATGTTTATGTAGATACATATAATTATCTAACGTTTTACAGAAAAGAGTCAGAAATATTTAAAAAAAAAATGCATACTTCGATGTCGCTTATCTCCGTAACTTTCGACATTTCACTCAAGTGTAAAGAATATTTTCAATTCAAAATTGAACAAAAGACTCCTCCTACTATGTTTTTGCTACTAACTACGACACATGCTGTATATTCACGCACTGCTTGTTTCAATGTATCGATAGCAAGCGCGTGCTGTTGATAATCTGTGTGATAAAAAATATAAAATTTATTTTCTAAAAATATAATTTCTTCAATAAGAACAAAATTATTTTGTAGTGACATTATTAATATAATTAATAAAAATGAACTTTTCACGACTTTGGTATTGAAAAATATCAACATGTTTCAGAGCCCATGGCTCCTTCGTCAGGATACAGTTGTATACCTACTAGCAAATTAAAAATCAAAAAATCTATATAAAGTATAGTCAATTAATTTCTCATGTATAATTTTTATATTTTGATTGTCAATACTTCGATTTGACTGCATCCTGACGAAGGGTCCATGGGTTCCGAAACACGTTGATATTTTGCGATACAAAAGTGGCGAAAACAAAGTAAAATTTAATTAATTAATTCCACCAATCGTAATTAGTCGATCCGCGCTAGAGTTTTTAACCCCGGCAATCAGTCGGCCTACCAACACATCCGTCACAGCGAGGCGCGCGGCCCATCGATCGCGCGACTCTGCCCTCGGACCTGCGCGGGGCGGGCCGCCAGCAATCCGCTTCGCAGAGTGCTAGGTCATGATCGCACCATTGTGAGCCGGCCGGAGTCAAGGGGCCGCTGGATAATGGCGCCGGTGCACGGTTCGCCCGCGCGCTGTCAGCTGACTGCGACTGCACTCCCCTCCCGACGAAGGAGTATTGCGAACGCCTTCGCGGTGTCGCTCTCTTTGGACGTTTCGCCACGGTTTCGGTTGCGTAATTCGACGCTTTGGTTATGACGATCCGCCGGTGTTGATCCGAGACATTACAATTCAGTTTTTCAATTTCAATTTTATTTTTTAAATATAACATTTACATTACCGACATATATTATCTTCTATCTTATCTTCGTTCAAAAACTCACTCATACGAACATCCATTTTCTAAACGATGACATGAACCTATAGATGCATTAAATCAATCATTCATTAAATACTAATCACACTACATTTAAACACAAAATATACAATACACATAAATGTAGATGTAAAATATAATTAATTGCAAAAATACATGTTGCTAGAGCGTGTCGAAGACACTTGTAATTGGGATAGTGGGCATAGTCTTCACTATAATGTTTATTATCAGAGTATCATGTACCTAATATCCTGTTAGTGTCTCTAATAAATAAAAATTAAAAAAAGTTTTATTCGTAAATATTATTGACAAATGAGAAAATATACGAATAACAAAATATCAAACGTACATAAATTCATTCATATCAAAGGTATAGGAGACATGGAACAAATCAATGTCCAGAGTAATATTGCTCAGCATAGCAGTAGCTCTTCCAACAGGCACAACCATTGGGAGGTTGGTCTTGTATATTGGAATGTGAAACAACCTATGCTGACGCTGTTTTAGGTTACAAACACAATCATGTCACTAATTTCAACAGTAAACACTTATTTAAGCATGCGTAAATGTTTTATAATTTTGCACTCCAGCTATTTTACACGCTTTTATTTAGTTTTACTTGTCTGTCTATCAGGGACAAATCTTGTAATCTGTCGGTCATGGGCGCACTTTCTGATCAACAATCCCTCTGAAATTTTGCAGAAAAACATATTCCAGACGACTACACAATAATCATTTATTTGTTTTACTAAATCATTTTAAATATCTTAATATTTTTATGTAATCAATCAAATCCCAACCACATTATCGGTCGATGAGATTACGCTTCCTCTCATCTTATGTTTAAACGTTACAGTACAGACATTCCATATTTTTGTGGTCTACTTTTATACTCTGTGAGACTTCTATAATTTATCCTTAATTATAAAGGTTCTATTCTATGTGTTGTTTGTCATTGTCATCGACAATGTTTATGATGCGGCTTGCGGAGAAAATTTTTCACAAATCTTAAGGGTACATTCGACAACCGAGACATTCTCTCTCCAGCAAGGAGTTGGACTATTAATCCCTTCTCAGTGACCCAGAACGGCCATTTTTTTAGTAGGTATTCTAGAATGCTGGTGGGAGTTGGAGATCGAGCGCCGCTTACCTCACCGCCGGCAGCGCGAGTCGGCACGGCGGCCGGCGAGCCTCCCGCCGAGCGGTGGCGAGAGGTGCGCCGTGCCCCGCGTGCCGATGTTTGCCGTTCCATTTTCATTGTAGATCGATGTTTGCCGTTCCATTTTCATTGTAGATCGATGTTTGCCGTTCCATTTCCATTGTAGATCTATGTTTGCCGTTCCATTTTCATTGTAGATCGATGTTTGCCGTTCCATTTTCATTGTAGATCGATGTTTGCCGTTCCATTTTCATTGTAGATCGATGTTTGCCGTTCCATTTTCATTGTAGATCGATGTTTGCCGTTCCATTTTCATTGTAGATCGATGAACGCCTTCCTACTGCACTCAGCCTGAGTCTTCCTTCCTCTGACGTTTAAGTTTACAAGTTTGAATTACAAACGAACGGTAATTGATTCGCAGCAGTCATTTTCTTCTCATCTTCACCCATCTTTTTTATCTAGAATAAACTTCTTTCCTAAATATACACATTGCTCCAGGCAATCGTTACATATTAACATATGCAACACTCTGTGGGTATTATGCTGATCCAAAAATCAGATACTGCCGGGAGTATCTCTTAAGTTTCTTTAAAATATTCTCGTGTCTAAGTTTCTGATAAATCGCCTGTCTATCCAAGACCATCGCTTGATGTATGAGATTTCGTGAACGGGGTGAAATGCTGGTCGTCTATCAAATTTTGATAGCTCGCAGTCGCTGCCCCGGGACCCGCGATCGTGATTTTATATCGTGTAGTTAATTTGTTATTTATATTAATCCAGTTGACGACCAAACGGTTTTTGAGTTTTTGAAATTTGCGCGTATTACGGATATCAAAATATTGCATTATATCTAAATAAACGTGTCATTTAAAAAACAAAATAAATATACGATTAGAAAAATAAACGGACAAAATCTATCTGCCTAAAAATACTTAGTTACCAAGGGATACCGATGCAGAACTTTTCATAACTGCGAATAAAATTTCATCATGTTATCAAATTTTACTTTTTAATATTACGAACAATTTAAGATGCGATACGTTTTGATTAAATTAGATCCCGACTAGGGAATGGGTCAATGGGTCTGTTTTTCCAAATTGCATCCGTAATTTTGACATCGCACTGTTTGCCAAAACAATTATACTCTTAATTTCAGCACCATAGCCACCGTTATCAGTTATTATTATTTTTATTTTTATACTTCAACAGGCTATGAGGTCCAATTACTGTAGCGAAACAAAATGCCCAGGCTAGAATAAATCACTGATTCGAACTGGAACCGTTGGTATGAGAAACCGGCTTACGTGCTGAAGACGTTTTGAAGTGTTTTGTAAATTCAATATATTCTCACCCACGATTATTATATATGGCTATCACCGTTAAATTAACGGAAACTAAAAAATAATGGTTTGGCTGTTTTCTGCGGATTTAAATTTACAAATCCTCGGAAAACAAAACTATTGGTAAAAAAACATCCGTGTGGTATGGTATAATTTTGTAGAAAACATCGAGAGTTTTCTACGCCTCAGATTTACTTCATGCTTTATCAAATTCATAGAACATATTTAGAAGCCACATAAAAAAAAAGTTTTACAGTTTTTCATTCACTTAGACATTTTGTAAAAAAAATCCAATCTGTAAAATGCGTCATATCATCGTAAATATTTTTTTTATAATTACATTTAAAAAACCTAAAAAATATCTCTATAATGAGCCCCATGTTAAAAAAAATATAAAATATTCAATAGTGAATTAAGTGTCGACGTATTAGTTTTTTGTGGGTTCTAATTTTTTTCAGTTCCACGTTTTTCGGGTTGGATGCTTTCTGCATAACTATATATTAATGAATACTTTCCGATACAAACCGTGTACGGGTGATACATGTATACGTCTGTAGGTCTGGACCAATACCAATAAAGCATTCGTGACGGGCTTTAATTTTTCCTTCTCTGTTAATATATCACCGACGTCCGACATTGGCCGTTTTTCTTCTTCCTTTTTATTTTGTCCCGAGCTCATTTGTTGCAGTTGGCTGTAAATCTCTCCCCGCGCTCGGACGCGAGCTCTCTCCTGAAAAGTGATATTGTCGAGATGAAATTAATTTGTTTTCGGATTTATTTGTTCCCGAGCGTATTACTTGCAGCCGCGCTTGCCCTCCAAGAGTCAGTATTATCGGATACAGTGATTTGATATTTTTTGATTTTTTATCTTGACGGCTGTCAGCATCGCATCGGACCGTAGATTTTTGTGTATCATTTGTCATTTCATATTTTTTCAATAAGAGCAAAACGATTTTGCGGTGACATTATTGATATAATTACTTTGTTTTCACCATTAATTTATTGAAAATGTTTGGGTGCAATGGTCCCTTCATTAGGATGCAACGTTTATAAATTTACATTCAACTAATATTTAGTATATTATATATTGATATGTAATATATAGATGAAAACTTATATTGAGTATACCTACGTTTTATCCTGATGAAAGGACAATAATTGGTCTTGAAACACGTTAGTATTTTCAATAAATCAGTGATGAAAACGAAGCATATTCTTATTAATTATATTTCATTAAAAAACGGCGAAAAATGTCGGCCATTTCATCACATCTTTTCTCGCCTTTTACCTATGTAATACTCAGTATTATTATTATTACACTTCAGTTAGCATCTCTGACGATGTTCATATGTCATTGATGTAAGTCTTATATTCTTATATTACAACTTATGCACACTGGTTTACAATATGCGTATTTAAAATTACAACCGAAATATGTCAATTTTATATATTTAGTATAATGCCACTTTCATGATAAGTGCACGTATACTCACTCGTTTTTTCAATTTTTCTGTTATATGTTTTATTGTATTATATTTTTACTCTTTTATTTTTTAAATTTTTCCATCAATCATATGTTTTATTGAATTATATCTCTACTATTCTATATTTTATGTTTTCAAATGCTTCTATTATTCATGTGTTTTATTGTACTATATCTCTACTCTTTTATATTTTATTTTTTGTCTATTTCAACACTGACGTATAATTCTATTTCTATAATTTACCCACATATGTTGTTTATTAATATTATTTAAAAATGCATAGTAGGTGAAATGCTATTCAGCCGAGTATATTAAATAAATAAAATAAGATAAAAAGTCTTGCAGGTTTTGTGCAGTGAACGTTTGAAATTTTGTATTTTTTCGTGTCATCGAAAATCCGAACGTAATCCTTACCGGACTCGAGGACATTGTCTCCGTACGTAGAAGAATGTACGTCTACATAAAAATCTACCAGTGCAAGAAAATATAGGAGAAACAATTCATCACAAATTATGAATTCAGTGCGGACGCCCTCTTTTCATGTTCCCTTCAACACTAGCTCCATGTTTTTCTTTACCATCCTCTCCTCGCTCGTACGTTCCACATGACTGAACCATTTCGGCGACGCTTTTCATTACTCTATCGATTACGCTATCGCCAGCATTACATTTCCTCTTAATTTGTTAATTCTTCACTCTTTTGTACAAAGATTTTCAGTGTAAGACAGTCAGTGTAAGTACTTTCTTTTTAATTGCTTACGCAGTTTTTTCTATTTAATTATGTTATAAAGTAAATAAAACCAATGTTTTGCCATACTTATGACGACCACTAATCCAAAATTGATCATTTTGCACGGGTGATTGTGACAGTCGTTGCAGCAGTCGCGTGATGTCTGAAGCCTTATTCAGTTCAATTTCTCCTATTGTCTCTGGTTGCATTATTTATTGTGAGAGTTGGCGTGTTGCACATAAATATATCATCGAAGAAAGGCGATGTTTCCATTAGGGTGGTTTCCAATGCCGGAGATGTAACGTAACTTTATTAGTTTCTGATTTAGTATTGTATGATTTCATTAAAATAAATACGTTGTACCCCTATGTACACCCTTACGAAGATTTCGAAAATGGGGTTGAGATAGTAAATTGTTTCAAATAACGCTAACAGCACCTCACCCCATTTCCGACGATCCTAAGTTATTCGATTTTTTTTTCTTATCTAATGCATCTCGTAAACATTTTTATTATTAGGACGTTTGCGAAATGTTGCAATGTAAGTACATACTTGCATGTCGACAGCTTCCAAGGTGTTTCAAATTACATCTATTATTATATTCGTATATCTGTGACATCATACTGCCTTGTTATCGTTGTCTCAGATACAATTATAACAATGCATAGTAGGTAAATGCGTACTCGTATATGCGTCAAAAGCATATCACATATTTTTTTTTATAGTTTTCTGTGCTATGGAAAATTGTATTCACGGTTGGCACTAATCGACGTCGCTCATAGTGATGCAACAAATCACTAACTTATCTCAAATAATATTGATCCCTTGTTACCAAAATTTCTAATTAAATAATTTTAATCTTAAGATTCTTTATAGTACCACAGATTTAAAAATATTTATATATTCCGTAGACTCAAGAATTATTATTATTATTATTCATATTATACTCTGATATAAACAAAGAAATTATACATTATTCATCTAATTTAAATAACAACTTTTTTCGTTTAAAAACCACTTTATTTGAATGCATAATTAACCAGTTTCGGCTTTAATCACCCTCGGATTTGAATAAACGAACACACAATTTTCTGGTAGCAATAGAAATGAGAGGTAGGTACATAATATAGAACTTAATAATTTAGACGCTCTGGAATTCAAAAATTCAAATAAATAAATAAAACCATGTACTAAATAAACAATTAAATTTATCGATACCCCATCTTTAGATATGTTCTCCTCTACTTCCGTACCGCCATTCTTACTCCCTTTCTCTTACCTAGCCTCCACCAAATTTGATGTTCTATCTCTATCATTCTTCGGTGTTTTGACACGCTGTTTTTAATTAGTATGTATTATATTTATTCAACTCTGAAGGTTTAGGCCTAAGCCGAAATTATTTGGTTATATACATTAAAATATAGTGGTGTTATAACAAAAAAATAGTTTTTATTTCAAATATAATTGTGTTTAATCACAATGTTTGCTTCATGTATAAATTTAATTTTTAATCTATCTAAAAGTTAGATACCACAATATTTTTAAGCTTTATTTATTTTAAACTTTTGCTTTTCTTGCTTTTTTTTTCTCTGGCATTTTAATAAAGATCTTCTTTGTACTTAACATTATAGTTTTTTATGATTTGGGTTACCTGAATGACAGTCTCTTTTTATACTTTATACTTCTACTTCTTTTGTTCTTGCTCATGTTAATTTACTAATAATGTCTAACAACTATTTTGTTAAAATCAGCCGATAGATATTTACAGTAAGCATTTTAAAAATAAAGAAATGTCGTAACATTAAAATATACATATTGTCTGATGATCATCGTACCAGATCTACCATTAATTTTTTCGTTTCTTCTTATTCTTAGATTAGAGTTCTGTTATTGCATATTGAAACACGCTTAGCTCTTTGAAGTTCTTCGGGACTCGGTTTCACTCGCACAGTTCTTCGAATCGTCCTTCCTCAGCAACGGAAATATGCAGATGATGCACTCAAACCAGTTGCAAATGCGGCGAATTCCTCGGTTACGAAGGGACACTTAATGCAGAATCGAAATAGAATCTTCTCAGAACTGCGCGATCAAAGATCCCGAGTTGTGGCACGGCGGGCACGCGAGTCCGCCCCCTGATGATTAACCGACCCATTAATCTGTATTTGCTTTAAAACGCCTTCATTTTGATCTGTGCCTGTACACAATCGTGATACTTAATCATCGATACCTAACAGCTGAATGGCGGGTTTGACCACTATTATTTATGTCGTCTTGTTTGATTTCAGTCTGTCATGTATCGAGAATTCATTCGATACATCTACAAAAATATAATTATCGCCGTTTGTATGTACATCACTTTTGATAGCGGACTGCCTCAAGATGATGAAATATTTCTATAATCGACCGGCATCTTGTCACTTGACTGGATACGAAAAAATGCTGCTTTTTGTAAATAAATTATTCATCTGTGCTCCACCTATCTAGCCCTGGTAGGTACCTACTTTCTATGCGTTCAATATTAATTTATTTCGACACCAAGAGGTATCATTTAATCTGTGTAAATATGAAAAAAAATTCACATTAGTGACAGGCGTTTATCTATAATAATTTTTTTAGACCAAATTCTCTTATTTTTTTATATTACTCAATGTGTGTCATTTATACTCGTGTACATTTTATTTTCAAAAAAATATGCGTGATTTTAAAGGAATTAACAAAGCGAATCATTTATTTACTGTTTTATTAACACAATAAGGTAACCTCGTAATGGTTTAAATGTGAATATTTTTTCCATTCTCTGATTTCAATTTTTTGCGTATGTCTTGAGATAAAATTACTATAAATAATATAAGAAAGAGTAACTGTGGGTAATTATTTGATTTAAGTAAAATTTAAGATCTGCAGAAAATCTGAGGAATATTTTTTTAATCATGTTTATTTATATATATATATTTTTAAACTACCTCTTGCAAAACTGTAATTACAGTTTAAACGCAAGGATTTAATTATAATGAGTGTATGTACATTTCTTTACCTAATTGTACTTAATTTATGACATATTATATAATAAGCTACTATAATAAACTATTTTTTGTTTTTCCTATCTACTTCACAATTCACTGTAGTATTTCTTTAATGTATTTTTTATATTTTTTGTCCCGTTATATTTTTTATTTTATCCGGTAGCTTGTTGAGTAATTTTGGAATTACGCACTGTTTGGTTCTGTAACAATTTTTTTAATTTTTTTATTTCTTTTTTTTTCTTCGTTATTTGTCTTGTCGTATATTCGTGATGTATCGGTGTTTTGACTCTGTCCTTCTCGTATTCTTCCAGCGTCATTCTTTATATTCCGGTACATATTTTTATTTTAAGCTAATTGAATTTTTTATGAGAAAATGGAATGATGTGAGGTATTTTGCTTGTGTACGTCGTGATTCACGAGTGTGTAGCATTAATTTATTGTCAATGCCAAGGTGTGCGGAAGTATTGCAAGTAGGTATTGCAAGCAATAATTGAAATCCGCGCGGTATATCAGGATAATGCGGACACCTCATCCTCCGTTGTCGGCGGATCGGCTCCTGGCTCTATTTCATCATCTTCGGTAACGCCGCAGATAAGTGGATGAGGAATGACCGTGTAGGATTCAACTTCCAGCGTGACTTATGCGCTCCTGGCCCGTGGGAGTCGGGCTGGTCGTTCGACTGCAATCTTGTGATGGTTTTGTCTTCGTCGCGTCGATAGATCTTACTTAGCACGCGTGCTTTTTTAATATTATTTAACTATTTCGCATAAAAAGTTGGTATTAAAAATCGAAAAACCCTACTGAAACGTAATATCTTTTAACATTTACCATACCATGATGAAAAATTCTCAGTCGCAAACTTGCTGTCAATTTGTGTCTTCTTATTTTTGTGTCTTGTTTTTTAAGCATTTTGAATTAGAATACGCTGCTTCTACTGGCTTTAAAATAGTCAGTATCGTATATTTACTATGAATATTTATGTTAACAATTCAATAAAGGATGAATTTAGTAATTGATTCATTAAATTTTCATAATAAATACATACTACGTCCATCAAGTGACATCTAACACGACCTTTCTTGTTATCTTTCTTCATTTAATTAGTAAGAGAGACATATATAATTACATATATTAGTATGATTGTCATTTTTCTGTCTTGCTACAAATAATGTTTTTTTTCCATTGCAGCTGACATTCGTTGGATTGAAATAGAAAATAATTATTTTAGCAGGAATCACTTTACACAATTGTTTTCCACTTGTCATTTCTAAGCATAATATTTTAAGGTTTATCTAAAATATTAATTTGTATATTGCACGTATTTACGGAAAATTTTCAGTTTTGATGTAGCTCGGTACATATGTGTTGTTACTGTATGTACTGTTTGTATAAAAATGTAAACGATACTTTAGCTCCAATACAATACTGAGGCATGATCCAAAAAAAATCTGTGTCGAGCGAACAGACCAACAAGGGAATGTAAACGTATAACAACCTATTATTTTTATAAAAATAATTTAGTTATACATTAGATATAAACAATTGATATAGATTCATATAAACATACCTACCGATTATTGCCACATATTTTAGATATTAATTTTTCCCGATTAGCGCCAGAATTTCATGTACATCTCTATTGGCTTTTGTTATTGGCAAATCAGTTTGACCCCCAGTAGTTACCAGCGTTTCCTCTAATTTTTCTATTATGTGTGCGGATTATAAATTCACGAAAATTTGCAATATTTTTCGCACCCATAAAGCATTATGCCGCGTAAGAGAATACAGACCTGAATATGAAGTAATTATCGGTATTTAAGTCCAATCGATCGATCTTTAAAAAATGTTGGACAATGTTCGGTCTCTTATGGCAAACTTAAAATCTGTTTTATATATGTTTATTATTTCTACATGCGGCGGGGGGAACATGTGTGCGGAAAAATATTTATAAGTATGCGGCCACACACCCGCACACCTTAGGGGGAATATTGTTTTTTTTACTATTTTTTTCCGTCTACCTCAGTTATTTATCTAATTTGTTTTATAGTTAAGGAACTGAGTCTTATGGCCATATGTTAATTATAATGGTTGGTACGGGCTGGCATTCAGTTAAATGCATCTAGAGCAGTGTTTCCCAAACTATGGGTCGCGACCCACTGGTGGGTCGTGAGCGGATATTAGGCGGGTCGTAGTCACAACACCGCGCAACACGTCTCGTCCGGGTCATGTCATGTTTATTATAGAAAAAGAATTGCAACCAGATATTAATGTAGTGTCGGCAATTTTCACTCATTTAACAGAGTTGAAAAATAACTTTAACGCCTACTTCGAAGAAGAGATGAAAAAGTTTGACAGGATACACTGGATTTCTAGTACATTTCAAGACAACATCAACAGAAATGTCAACAAAAGCAAGTGAAGAGTTTATTGATTTATCGGAAGATACGTCGCTGAAAAATAATTTTAATCGCAAGCAATTCTGGCTTTTAGTTGCTGATATTTTGACGATGCTATAGAAGTCCTCCTCCCCTTCACTACCATATACTTATGTGAAGTGAGATTTCTGTCATGGTTTCTAGTTAGAAATTTTATTAAATACAAAATTTAGTTAAATACAAAAATAGATTGAACGTATCGAATTTCCTGCGATTAAAAGTGACTAAAATTGAAGTCGAAGCTGTAGAAATAGGCAACAAATATATTCTTCCCATTAAAATAACACATATTAATATTTTTCGTAATGGAAAATTTCGATTATATTTGGACGTTTTTCTTTTTTCTTAATTGAACAGTCTTTCGCATAGTTGCAAAATGTATTGGGAAAATGCAAGGCAGGGGGTGGGTTCCGAAAATTGAAAAAAAATTTGGTGGGCCGCGGTCCTGTCAACTTTGGGAACCACTGATCTAGAGGCATCTTATAGACCTCGCAAGTATCAATTTTTTTGAAGACCTCCTCACTCACGTAGGGGTGACTCCAGGTATACGCACACACAGCCAACTACCGGAAGTCATAAAAAACAACCCCTATGATTATTGTTGTGGCCCTCTCTTGCCACGCGATAAGCTAAGTGTTACTAACAATGCATTATTTATTTGTCAACACTTGTAACACACGAAGGAGTGTTCTCGAAATAGGTTAAAAAATATGTGCATGTCTTAGACACACCTACCATACCATACCCGATATTAAATACACGTTTTTATGTATGACAGTTCACCTGCGAAACTCCTATAAAATATTCCAAAATTTTATAACTAAGTACCTACACTACCTACCTGTATTTACTACTCAGGTGTATTCTCTGCAATGAGAAATATGATTAATTACAGCACATCGTACATGGGGAAACAGATAGAAGGCAGCAGGCAATGGTTATTTTGTCTGCGTAAGCCCAGAACGTTGGATTAATCGACATACTGCAATATAATCGCTAACCTTCGATACAGCAAGTTACGTGAAGAATTAGAAGAAGGTAAAAGCATTGAGACTCGAACATATGTACACATAGATTGATGACCTATGTGTACATATGTTCGAGTCTCAATGTTAGCTGAGATATGTATATTTTTTACACACAAATTATTAACAGTTAGGATAATGGACCTTATAGATAATCCTGAGATTTAACTACGTTTTATGAAAATTAGGGGAATATCATGTTTTAGGATACACTATTTTTACCCGAGTAGATATATAGAGAAAGATGAGAGAGAGGAGATAGAGATAGGAGATAGAGAGAGAGAGATATATATATTTGATATGATATATATGATATAGAAGTATATATGATTATATACATATACCTACAACAGGCCTGTGCAGGCAGTTTGCTTTATATATTTTGGAAAAAAATATTTATCTAAGAATATTATTATATGGGTATTCAAATATACTTTTATTTTAATCTCCTGTCAATCAGAGTACCGGGTCACTTTGGACCCCTTGATTTTTCATCATGGTATTCCAATATACATAGTATGATTATTAATGTGGTAGAAATATTATGAAATGCATACTTTATTTAAAATTATTTAGTAGAAATTCAAGTTTACTGTAGCTTATAATAAATGGATAATTTTGTAAAAGTTCTAGTAGTCAGTCTTACACAAGTATTAAACTTATGGAAATAATTTTTCAAAAAAGGTACGTTTTACTAACTGCACCCCTCTGGTGTAATAGTATGTAAGGTCTTCGGTGTATAGAGCGGTTTATTGCTTTCTAAAAATTTATTTATTTATTTATTTATTTATTCATTCATTTACGCCTAAATAGGCTTTTACATATGTAGGTATATAACAGTTATTTGCAAAAATAATATAAACAGAGAGATAAACAAAAAAAAGAAAGTTTATATAATTTACATTATGGCGGAATGAAGCGCTCTCAGTATCGCGCCCCTATACTGTGACAGGCCAGAACCAAACACGTCCGCTATGTTTGTATAATTGTTACCTAACCTGTGTATTCTAGGTACTAGCGAGTTGTAGTGAGCATTTGTTCTAGTATTGTCACAGTAAAAAGGCGTCGGCACTCGAGTAGTTCGACTGGGTACATGGAACATTATTAAGGACAAAATTTCAGGGCTGTGGTAATGCGAGTTTACAATTTTATATAATAAAATCAGATCGGATAAAACTCTCCTGTCCGATAGTGGCAATAAACCGGTAAAATATTTAATTAATAATTATTAATTATTAATTATTAATTATTAATTAAATATTTAATAAATTGATAATGATGAAATTGAAAATAATTAATAAAATAAACCCATTTATTAATGTGTGTACCTGGATAAGATTGTACGAGCAATCTTATGGCAGTTCCGAACAGGATAATAATATCTGCAGTATATTCTTAATTATCCGACATTTGTTCTATTCATTTCTCGACTAGCTTCGAGTTAAATAGAGTAAACCTACCTAACAAGCCAATATGGTTTTATGGATAGTCAGTACAAAGATCTGGGGATATTTCTCCGTCGCACAGAGCCAAGCTCTCGCGACCAGACTTGGATTATCGTTTTTCAAAATCATCAGGGTCGTTAGAGCTATCAGGAGAAGGATTTTCTGTTTTCACAATACATTGTGCTTATTTATCGGATATAGAACCTTGGCTGTATATTTCACAGTAAAGCCCTTCGCAGCGATTTTACTTAGCTCCGATGCTTTCTACCGGAGAAATATACTTGACCAGTGACGTCCCTTAGTTTCGCCCTTGAGAAATGTCCTAAGCCGCCCCTACTATTTTTGTCTTTCCTCTTATAATTTATTTTGAATAATGGTATAAATTCATTAAAAAATATAAATAAAAATCTGGTTAAATGAGAAAAAATAATAACATTTTGTGGTGCATTTGGCAGCATCGAATTTAAATCATGTTGTCTTTTAAATTTATATATTTTTTATAATTTATGTGACCCGGTTCATTTCAAGATATTTTTAATAGCGATGCCAATTGATATTTTCTCATAGATACAGCTATATTTCATTTAAAATCTCGAATTCAGCGCATTCTAAATTAGTCATCCTCGGTGACAGAATTCCACACATTTTTAATTTTTTCCCGGATATTGCCGCCTTTGCTTTTTTACCCTTCATCCACCGTATTGTGTTTTTGCTTTTTCGTGCAAGTAAATTAACAAACGAACCGCGTATGCATTTTTCAGCGACGTCTGTTTTATTAGTCAATATTGCATTTACTCCTAATTTGTTCATTCGTCGCTCTACCGAACGTACATTTCCACGCAGACGTCTAAGCTCAATTAATTATTATTTTCAGTTTGTTCTGATATTTGTTGAAATGCAATTTTTATATTGTGCATCTTGGAATTCGCCGCCCCCGAGCGCCGCCTTACTTGCCCGTGGCCACGGGACGTCCTTGCAGCATCTTTCTTGCACCGCGGGACAGCATATATCTGATTCAGCTCTCCCCAGACGCGACACCCTCGGCGGTCTATTGGGATAAATGTGTCGGTAATTGGAGTCGGCTTAAGCGGGGCTGCGCGGCGAAGATACGCGCCAGGTCGCGGTCTCACTGCACACGTAAATGAATGAGTGCACTTATCGTGTGGCGCGGTGGGTTCACGCGGATTGTCTTTCATTATTTATTTCAAGGATCCGAAACATCGCGTTCGGCTATTGCTTTATTGCGGCTATCAACTGCGTTGTAGAACTCCGTAATCGCCATGTATGAAAATAAAAAACTTTTGTATTTTGTCCCCAGAGAAAAGATTAAATAATTAAGGATTAATCGTAGAAGTCTCGCAGAGATAAAACTAATTTATATATGAGAAAAGTGGATGGAAATTTAATTTATAACGAGGAAAAAAACAACAGATGTCTCTAGCAGAGACCATAGAAAATATATGAATGAATCCTGACTTCGAATATACATGTTCATAGAATTTTCAAAAGTTTGATAATATGTAGATGAGTGGTGAAGATGGGAGGTGAAGAAGTGAAGAACCATCGTGTAGATCACTTAAGCCAGCTCATACAGGTTTTAAGCCCTGGGCCATCGTATAATAAACTTCCATCCACTTTTCTCATATATAAGTTAGCTTCTTCTCTGTGAGACTTCTATAATTTATCCTTAATTAACCCGTTATTAATATTTTTGATGTTTACAGCGTTAACTTTGTGGTTGGACATATGTAATTGTATAATTTTAATTAAACAACTTTGTATTAACCACACTAGTAACTCTACATCTACCGGTTTCGATACCACTGTATCTTCATCAGGACGGACGCAAATAATTATCCATTACTTATTCTAGCAAACAAATAAAATACAAACTGCAAACTGTCCATACTTATTCTAGCAAATAAACAAAAAAAAATTGGTTCAAATTGATTTGTTTACTAGAATAGTAAAGTAATGGATAGTTAATTTGCGTTTGTTCTGATGAAGATTCAGTGATATCGAAAATGGTAGTCGTAGAGTTACTAGTTAAGTGGTTAATACAAAGTTGTTTAATTAAAATTAATAACTTCTTATTTGTGACACTGGCCTCGTGATCCAAAGGTTGCGGGTTCGAACCTCACTCCAGACTAGCAAGTTAGTCCTATTTTCATAGCACAAGCGTTTAGCTTAGTTTGAAAATAGTAAGAATATTGATGTGACACGTATTCCGTGTTCACATCTCTATTAAAAAAAAAATACTTGAGACGCTATTGTGAGTTTTAAAAGATTTGTTTAACACTTTACAAATCTGTTAAATAATCTTTTTATTTAATCTACATTTTCGGTTCCATGACTGTGTTTTGATTGTGTTAGAATTATATATATATATATATATATATATATATATACAGGGTGTCCCGTATCTCGACGTTAAGCCGAAATCGGGTGATAGGCCAAGTCATAGTAGTTATCAGAAAAATATTTAAAAAAAATAAAAAAGATTAAAAGATTTGTAGCAACAGGAGTGAAAAGACCGTCATAGGGTGTAGATTTTTTTCAAATGCTTATAATTTTTAAAACACTTGACTTAGATTTTTTAAAAAAAATTTCTGATTACTATTACGACTCGGCCTATCACCCGATTTCGGCTTGACATCGAGATACGGGACACCGTGTACACGTGCCGTCAAGAAGATACACTTTAACCATTTAATGAGATCTCAGTAAACAATCCGATTCGGTCCTGACGGAGCCTTCACCGGGCGATTTTAAAGTTTTACGTTTACGACGGGGACTCCCACCGACCGCGTTCACCGAACGAATATATGTTGGATCTTAGAGTATATATAAGTGTTGGATAATCTGGTTGAACAGTTACGAAGTAATAAAGTAAACAGTTTGGCGGTGGCGGAGACCAGAAATGTTCGGTTAACTGGCGCATTCAGGGCCGTAACTTCATCTCTCTGCTTTATGCACGTCTTAAGATGTTACTTATTCATTTTTACATACCTTTTATGACAGTAAGTAGTTTGCACAAAATATTTGTACGAATAACGCAACTTGTAATGTTTACAGGAACAAATTAGAGAAATACTTTCATTCACTTTGAAATTCAGTTCAAAGTGTACATAAATATTTTTTTATTTTTTTTTATTTATTTATTTAACGCCCTTATGGGCTTTTACAATATACAGAATAATTTATTTATTTTTTAAATTACATAAGACAGTTAAAATTAAAATACAGTTAAAAGTTACAATAATAATAGTTAAAAGTTAATAATAATAATAATAATAATAATAATACAGAAAAACATAAGAAAAACATAAAAACATAAGATAAAATAATAATAAAGTTAAAGGTAGAAATAATAATAGTTAAAGGTAAAATAGAAAGATTTATTGTCCATTTCCATTTTGTTGGGATGTAAACAATTGTATCAGCTTTGTCCTATAAACAGTTATACTATCAGCAAAAATGTCAGCCGCCTCTGCATGCTCATTCCCTAATGAGTGTAATCTGGGAATTACAGAGTTTGCTAATGCATTAGTTCTGACACTTCCACTATAATAGAACAATGCACTGTGTCTTGATGACCTCGATGGAGCATATAAGTCGATCAGACTAATAATCTGGGGGCAATCAATCAAACTATTTAAGATCCTATAAAGAAATATTAAGTCTGTTACAGTACGTCTCACAGACAAGTTTAAAAGTTGTAAATAACTAAGGAGATATTTATAATTGATATCTTCCAAGCGTATATTTAATTTGTAATTAATAAATCTTAAATATTTTTTTTGGACTCGTTCAATTGCCGTTGAATGATTAACATAGTGAGGAGACCAAATGATCGAGTTATATTCAACCTGAGGTCTGACAAGATAAGTGTAGAGGACTTTATAAGTGCGCAGGTCTGTAAAGTTTTGTGCAGTTCTTAAAACAAATCCCAACATTTTGAGACCTTTATTAGTTATCAAGTCAATGTGGGGAATGAATGATAATTTAGCATCAAAAATTACTCCCAGATCACTTATCTCCTCAACTGATACAAGGTTTACATCATTAATTTTGTAGGTGAACTTAATAGGAATCTTTTTTTTTGTAAAAGTAATAGATTGGCACTTGGAGATATTTAGATGAAGTTGATTGTTGGTACACCATTTGAACAGGGAATCCAAATTTGATTGTAGTTTCATACAATCGGACATACTTTTCACTGATCTAAATATTTAATAATAAATAATAATAAATAAATAATGATTACAACCAGCCGTATACCCGTGAAAAATCACTTGACAATAATTGCAGGATTTTGATGCTGAAAATTCATGAATAGAGAATCATTTTGTTTTTTTAGTTGGCTTTATTCGCTTAATCCTAAAACTAATTTCAGATTAACTTGAAAACTAATTTCTAACTTACAAACTATTAACAGCATTTATTATATTAACAGCGGCAACTCTTTAATGAGGAGATTTTTGGAGAATTTTCGTTGCTAATCATCGGTGTTGTCGTAAATCCGCGGACGGACGTACATTTAAATTTAGGAGAGTTGATAAAGTTTTTTTGATTTTTAAGGGCTGGTAATTTAATCGAATTATTACAAATTAGAACATTAAATATATATGTAGGGGTATAAAAGCAAAGGCAGCAACATCCTAGAAATTAAAAATATGTTTTGAATGCAGTCACTGAGGATTGCTAATTTAGAATATAGTGAATTCTAGATTATATATCTATGATCCAGAATCTCGTTTCCTATAAATTTATAGGCTATATATATTTCCTATAAAATCTCGAATTCAGTACATTATAAATTAATAATCCTCGATGACTGGATTCAATTTTTTTGGATATTGCTACCTTTGCTTTTATACCGCACATATGACCTATTTTATTACATGTACATATTTTTTAATATTATATTTTCATATTGCACATCGCATGCCGCTTGCATGTCATCCGAAACAAATTTTGAACAGGAGTACCCATAAATAATGTCATTTATCGGAATATTTTTTATTATTATTAAAACCAGTTTTTAAAAATATTATTTTGAATATATTTTACGCGCCTCAATCTGTGATTTATTCACTTATATAAAATACATTGATGTAAAATCGTATTACATGCGCTGAGTGTGAACATCCGTTCAAAGAGTGACTGTAGCTAAATGTTCTATTTTATTTTAAATCGTTTGGTATATTTGTACATTTTATCCAGGCTCTTGATTTGTACGCTGACAATTTTTTGATTCATCTTGATTCGAGTCCTCCGCCCTCACCCCCGCGCCGGGTCCGCGAGGGGTCTCGAGGGCTTGATGTGGGTCACAGCCTTCATGCTCCGTGGGGGTCAAAGGTCACCGGGAGGTCGTTGCAAGTGCGCCGACGCCCTCTAGTGGCCGGGGGATTAAAGCGTCCAGACGCAGGCCTCCCTACGGCCGCCCGCTTCGGCTGTTTCGTCTGATGCCCACCCCGTCTACACTCTGCTTCGGAAGCTCGCTCAACGGCGCTCACCTGAGTCTGTTCAGCTGAAAAAATATGCAAACGTTAGCTATGGACGGAAGAATGGGTTTATATATTTTTATTTATTTTAATAACAAACATAATACAGTCATTAGTACCCGTGCGTCCTGACGAAGTTACTAATCTAACTTACCACGATGAAAGTCACATTGTTTAATCCTGGTATATCATTCTCCGTCCTAAAATTTCATTCAAGTTCTTCTATAATTTAACAGGCTCATCCTGCTAAATGATGTTTTTACAATTATACCAGGTTTTTTGCTGTTTCTGGAAATTTCTCTGTTGGACGCCTTCCATTTATGCTGCCCTACCTCATATGTTTTCTTTGACATCCTCCCTTCGCTCATACGTTTAACAAGCCAAACCATCTCAGCAATTTTATTAATTGTATCGACTGCGCTACATTCGCTCCTGATTTGTTTTTTTACTCTACACTATCGATGTAGATTTTACGCACATTTCCACCTCATTCAGTCTACTTTTGTTCTTTTTTATCAACTCCGCCTTTACTTCTCTACTTTAATGTTGGAACCAGAACGCCATTGTGCTTTTATTTTTTTAAATTTAATATTTATGTTCAACCACTTTTATATTATACATTCTATCCTGCCAAATTATTATTACTATTTTCGAACCTAAACTTTTTCAACTAATTTCATCAGAAAGGTATTGTTTTATTACCTACGTATTATATTTGTGGGGTATAAAAAAACAGGCAGCAATATCAAAGAAAAAAAAAGTTTTGAATGCAGTCACCGAGGAATACTAATTTAAAATGTACTGAATTCTAGATTTTATGTATTTATCCCTTCTTGTTTCCTATAAATCTCGAATTCAGCACTTTATAAATAAGTAATCCTCGATGACTGCATTAATTTTTTTTTTGATATAGGTAGCTGCCTTTCTTTTCATACCCCACATTTTATGTAGTGGTTTAAATTTATCGATATGTTGCCCCACGTCTGCGAAAACTTTGGAGGCACCCACGCGAATGTCAGCCCGTCTACACGTCTCGTGCGTGCGTAGGACGTCTGTCATCCCTTCACGGGGCGTCCCTTTGAAAAGCTTGTTTCGTTTAAGTAGTTTTATAACTCTGATGTTGTTCGAGCACATTTTCAGTCCTCGATTGAAATTCTCATTTCCTTCCACCCAGCCGGGCCGGCGGAAACGGAGAAAATTGTGTGACGTGTTTGTAAATAGGTTATGATGCCATCAGGCGGGGAGGGTTCTAGAGCGGGTCTCCGGCCTCTCGCATCGGGCTCTCGAGATCGATCACAGGCCGCTGGATGGCTGACCCATTTTACAGCCCCCTCATAAGCTCGTTTCTTGCTGTTTGCTCCTATTGATTGCGGATGAAGGCACGTACATTTTGTAGGAGCTACTTGCAGATACAGCTCGTCTTATTATAAGTTCACACGTATAGGTCTTTTCATATAAGCTTGCAGCTGAGCTAGTGTGATGGTAAACTTACTTTACAAAGAAAGGGAGTAAAATAAAAACTTGGTTATTCTGCTTGCTTGTTTGCTTGACGAAAAAAAATTTGCATCGATTTTTAACCCTTTTCCCGTGATCCAATCGAGCTTTGATTACTATCAACGGCGCGGCGGCCTGATAACGTCACGGAATATTTAAAATTTGAATTACTCCGTCGGTAGGATAATAGGTACTTCACTACGAATTTCGAAAAATTATGACAATTGGTTCACAGATGACAGCATACTTCGGTTTTTTGGGAAGAAATAAAATAATAAAGAGATATTTTTAGAGATTTTTGACATAGATATTTGTCTAGACATATTTCATTTTCAGTCAATCAATTATTACATGATGGTAAACTTAATTTACAAAGAAAGAGAGTAAAATAAAAACTTGGTTTTTATGGGTTAGTTTTTATTTTTATCATTTAACTCATCTTCACCGTTGTAAGCGTAAGATAATTTTTCGTCTTCATTCTCTAATACCAGAATTGATGTGACCATATTATTAGAGCAGCGTGTTGGTGTAATAGTCATGACGCTCGCCCGGTGATCCGGTGGTCGTTGGTTCGAGTCCCGTTCCAGGACACCAAAAAGTTCGATTTTCATATCACAAGTGCTTAGGTTAGGTTAGACTAGATGTATTAATGTATAGTAAAGAGTTTGAAGCACGTTTCATTTGCATATCTTCAAACATTTCAAGTAAAGAAACGTAACCTATTTTACTACTCCTGAGAGTCGGGGTTGCTTTTTTAACAAATTTTAAGTGTCTGTGTTGCAAATTATTTCTGTTCAACTAGTTTTTTTTGCTCAGCACATGATTTTTAATTATGCACATATTTGTCAAAGTTTATCGTTTTGGAAGTTGTCATCCTTTTTAGTTACTGTGGCACGTGCGGAGATTGTCTTGTGAAATTCCGAGTTTTCTCTAGGGACAGATTGAAGGGACATCTTCGCCCCCACATAGCGGGAACTCCTTTGAGCTCCATTTTTCCATCAAATATGAAGGTTAGGTAATGTAAAATATCTCTACTGGAGTCCCCCTCAAGCTCTAGCACTCTGGTTTTGGTATAGTTATTCTCATGATACCAGCTGTAAGTATACCGACATTTCTTTGGCTTGTGCATGACCTCCATTAGTTACTTTTCTTATCATTCGTCTCGTCTCCAAGGTGTCCGGTTTGAGCTTGACGATAACATGAGCAATATGCGAGGCGCAGGTCGATACCAGTTGCCTTCATTCCTTATTTGGTTAGGTACGGATCGATATCTTTTGCAATTCCAAGCTCGCCGAGGCGCTCTTTGTGCGCGGTCCTTGTTATTGTTTCGCTGCCGTTTAAATATTTTCAGATCGTAGATAAGCGAGCATTCCGTACATTGATCATGTCATTTGATTACAATCGCTCAATATCTTCACTCAGCTCTGCTCTCAGTAACGGTTCCTGTAACCGAACTGTACCGAAACGATGTCCCGAAATAATGGTGTTTTTAATGCTTTGTTTCTATAGTAGTCGGAGCATCGTTAAATTATTGTGAGATGATTACTACTCATGTACTCATGCATTAAAATAAAATTTATAAAACTGGGAAGACTTCGTTGGCTGGGTCATGTGGAGAGAATGACCGAGCGTCAAGCACAAAAGTCCCTGCTAAACTCAAGGCCGATAAGGCGAAGGTGCTTAGGAAGGCGCAAATTAAGATGGAGCGACAACTTCGTCAAAGACATTTCTGCCTTGGAGCTTCTGAACTGGAGAGAGCTGGCACTAAACCGAGACGTGTGGAGGAAGACTCTTGAGGAGGCCAAGACCCACCAGGGGTTGTAGAGCCAAGAGTGATAATGATGATTACTACCGATGCATTTTCCGTAACAGCATCTAATGTAATGTAGATAAGCGCAATTCTTTTTCTTCTTTTCCTATCAGAGTTTTACAACCATTATTATTGAACCACTATCAAAGTTATTTATTTTGCCTCGCATTACGAACTGTAGAAGCCTCTCTTCTTATAATATGCGCCGAGTGTTCTCGTTCCCGCCTTTTAATGTAATTACTATTCCCGTGGTTACATATTAATGTCTATGCTTTTGCAATATACGTCTTTTGGATATATGTAGCACCGAAGTATTTGTAGACTTAGTTGCATTCTAGGTTTGTGTTGCGGATAATACTGTTTATTCTGCAAAATTATATTGTAGCTTCTTCTATTCTTGTTATTTCTTGTGAACATTTTCAGTCATTTCATCAGGTTGTAATGCGTAATATAATATTTATTATTTAATTCATCTTCACTGTTGTAAGCATAAGATAATTTTTGGTGTTCATTATCTTATAGCAACATTGATGTGTAGTAGCCTCAGTTAGGAGACACAACTCTTTAATTTAAGTCTCAGTCCAGCTTCGGCTACGGCTAGCAGTTCCAGGGTCTCTTCAGCCAGATGTATTGCATCCATACATCTCTGTGTTTATGTTGCGTTCATGATATCTTCCTTTTCAATTAAATTTACACGAAATAGTTCATGTGATACATCCGTCAATATATCTGCATATATATATATGCAGATGTATTGACCAGATATTATCGTTATTCGATATATATATCGCATAACGATAATATCTGGTCAATACATCTGCATATACATACTACAATATCTTTATATATATATATATATATCATATATATTATCTAATATATATCTATATCTATATAGATATATTCTATCTATATTAAGAAATAAATAAATGAAATTAAGAGAAACACACAAATATCAAATAATAAAACTGAAAAATTAAATGCTGGAACCTGGATTCGAACCACGGACCTTTGTCTTACGCGGACAACGTGATACCAATTTCACTATCCCAGCTACTTAATAAGTCGTCAATATTTGATAGTTGTATGTTTCTCTTTGAATTATTAATTCACTTATTTATATTATTCCATTTTTTTTATTCGGAGAGTAATCGACTGTTACGAGAATATCAAACGAAGCTTTGACGTCTTTGACTAGCGGGAAGACGTCAAAGCTTCGTTTGATATTCTCGTAATCATTTTCACTTCTTTTTCTTCTTACCTCTTACCCTTTTTACTGATTAGATCTGTTCTGTCTTCCCCATTCCTGATCCCCCTTTTATATTCAATCTTTGACTCTCATGGTTTGTTCTTAACATAAAAATTTCATTTTTTTTGTATGACTTAAGTTATTGATGCGATATGTTGATACATAACATGTTAATTCTGTGGAAACTTGTAAGATGGTCCGTATATTATTTAATATTCATGTGTAATCTGATTTTATTTGTACTGTTATATTCCTGTAAAATAATAAATAAATAAAAAATTTCAAAGACTCAATATGATATTTAAATTAAAATGTTGCGACACGAAGTGACTGCCAAATCATTCAATGATATTTAAATTGTATTATTTTAGTTGCTTGTTAGATGTCCATAATATTTGAAGATAATCGGATTGCTCTAAAAAATTTACCAAGTCAGCCCACACAAATAAATAAATTACGGAATTAACAGTCTCTATACTGTAGCAGTACGCGGAGATGATGCCTTCCTTAGGCATTTATATTTAGCTGTCAGCAAACCAATTATTAATCTGTATCTATTACTATTCAATTGCACGTTTTATTGGTCTTGTACGCAACCTGTGCTCTACCACTGGTCTGAATTTGTCACCTTTTTTGCACAATTGTATATCGCTTCTTGTTTGCGCAATGAAACAAACGTAATAACGCGCAAATCTAGTTTGGCTCTAACAGCGGAGGAAGCATATTGCTGTTTCTTTGTTTCATTACGCTGGAAGTGGGCACTAAAAACTGCTTTAAATGCAGGGAGTACCGGCGATAACAACGGCAGTACGTTTGTTTGCAGTTCTATTAAACCTTATCGGAAACTTAAATAACCTCCTTGTTCTTTAACTTATTCTCCCGGATTCTATTACTTTAAACACAGTACAGAAATAGCCAAACAGCTCGCGTAGTGTTTTCATTTCATCATTTTGATTTTATTTATTTAAGTGATTCAACAAGTCACGTAAACAGTGTACGTAAAGATCTTATTTGGGAATACGTACACATGTTCAATGTAGCTACCGTCACCCATGATTGAGGAAATCAAATTTTAATATATTGTTGCGAGGCGAAAAAGAATTGCGCTCTTCTGTCACGTATCACAACAACACTATCGAAGATTCCGGAACGGCCTAGCGTAGTCTACGACTTTCGGGAAGCATCGAGAAACATCTATAAAAGCCTGGAAGCCACGAGAAAGTTCTCCTAAACACTAGGATCGCCTAGAAAGTTCGATATAGTATTAGACAGATATGAATAGCACCGCGCGCGGGAGTAACGTAGTTGTTGTTTTTGGCGCGCTTGACAGTGAAACTAAAGCTAAGGCAGCCGCGAGCTGCGAAGGCTAGGGTAGCCAAGCCAGCGGTAATTGGACAGCGAATAATCTGGAAAAGTTCTTACGTAGCGAAATAAACCGAAGCGAATAATACGTGCGGAAATTGGATGGAGTGTTCCAGTGAATAAAGTTTTAAAGCGATTATAAAGTGTCTATTTGCGAGTGATAAATTTACGAATCAGTTTAATTTAAAGAATAGAGCTACATTTAATAGTGTTAAGAGACTTTGTAAATTAAATAATTAATTAATTAATTAGTAATTAATAAAACCGTTATTAAATTCCAGCGTTTTCACTAATTCCTCCCGTAGCCACGACACCTGACAATATAATAAACAGGCGGAAGGAAGTACGTAAGTGACAAATTGTGAAACATTGATTCAAATTTTGATATTAGTAGCAGAATAACAGATAGCACGACACATTTCGCGATGGATTAATTTAAATTTTGATACTAGTGTTGAAAAAGGCAGACCGCGACCGACGTAAAGATTTGAAAAACAATTCTCTGTCGGCGCTGAAAAATACAAATAGATTTGAATTCGGATTCGCATATATTGTCATAAAATTATGTACCTGATCGAATATTTATGTACAGGTTTTCATTATACCTACATCATAGTCTTGGTAATTTCGTATATTTTGATTAACACATACCTTTAAGAGGAAAATTATCTTTAAATACTTTTTTATTTAATTTTAAATTGTTTCGAAGAATCGTCACATGTAAATAAATACATTTTAATATAGTGAATAAGTTAATTGATCAATAATATGTGCATAAATATTATTTATTTTATCCCATTTAATGTTACAAAATGACTAAATACACTAACTACCCGAACCAAGCGTAAAATATAAATTGTGTGGACGTTTATTTATTCGGTAGATATATCGAAAATAATATTTCTCAATCTAGGAAACCTTTTAGGCAGTATATAAAGAATAAATACTCGCTAATTTGTTTGTCGACAGAACTAATATTTTTTTAACAAATATTTACAAGACACAAATTACATCGATGTTGTTTGCTTACGTTTGACAAAACAAACGGATGTAAAAGCTATCAAAAAAAAAAATCAAAAAAAAAAACACATATTTACGCTGTCTATTCGGGCGTTTGTATAAGTATTCATTACATTAATAATGTTAAGTTATTAATGGTTGGGATATTTATGTAATTACACCACGGACATATAACTACTTTATATGATAAAGGCGTACGTACGTATAAGTGATATAATTGTTCTATATATGAGGGACAATGTTTTTCGGATAAAATGGACCCCGACGTCTTGAAATTAATTGTAATAATACTCGTATCATATACGTCAGGAGCGTGCAGTGGGAACATTGAAGCATGACTTTTACGTAGCCAAATATTTTGAAAAAAGTCGAAATAAAACATATATCTCGTAATATTCCTATCATAATTATTATCATAGTATTCATATTTTGACATATCATAATTTTCTGTCAGATAAATATTTAATTTATATATTTTTTTAAATATATTGTTTAATAAAAGTCATGTTTCAATGTTGCAGTCGCTGTAAACATTGTGTGCGGAGATGTCGCTACTGCCCTCGGATATCGCTAGCATACTAGGAAAACTGACCACCAGGGGCGTGCAGTGGGAACATCGCAGCATAACCAATATTTGGAAAAAAATCGGAATACTCGTACAACATATATTTCGTAATATTTCTATCACAATTATTATCATAGTACATATTATATTTTGATATATCATAATAATCTGCCGCATAAATATTTAATTTATATATATTTTTAAATATATTGTTTAATAAAAGTCATGTTTCATCGTTCTCACTGCATGCGCCTGGTATACGCATACCTTACTTATACACATTACAAATGAGCTTGTAAATTAATTCAAATAAAATCTTTGAAGGGATTCACGACAAAAGAAACAAATAAAATAAATGATTTTGTTGCTTTTGTCAAATTTAATTTACTTAGTTAATAATTAGATATTCTTCAAAGGGCGATGGCACAATTAACGGATTTTTAGGAACGATCTATATATTGGTAATTGAATTTCTGTGGTGAATTGGTTTTTGTTGTCTCCAACGTTTCGCGCCACGTTTCGGTGATCGTCATCAGGACTGTTACGATACATCGACAAGGAAAACCGACGGAATGTCAAAAAAGTACAATTTTATTATAATCTGATGATCGTGAAAATCTCTGAGTGTACATCACTTTCTGTATTGTTACATGTGTTACGGACAAACTGTCCTGCGACCCTTGAGTTTTATACTGTGTGTACTTTTCCGCTTGAGAAAACCTCGACCCCGTCGATGCAATATCATTTTAAAAGCCTTCTCACTTATTTATATATAATAATACATGCAAACCAAGTTGGCTTACGCCGACGACTGTTGCGTATCACGTGATACATTTTGTTGACCTTGAAACCCACACACTTCACACTTGTGTGGTAAACATATAGATTTATAAAAATATTCAGCATTCTTTCACATCGCGATTGGAGGAGGATGAAGTGAAGGAATATTAACATATCTAGTTGGTGTGTTAATTTTTTTATCCAAATGTTTTAGTAGGCGTAGGGTAATTTGATATTGCAGTAAAGTGTGAATTTTCATTCGTAATATTTTACAATATAAACTATTACAAGTTGTATGTAGAATATCTCTAATTCTGAATGAACGAAAGTTTTTCAAAATTATAAATAAGCCTATTTATTTATTTATTTAATTAGGCACTAAAACATACTCGAAGTGCCCATAAATTTTATGCATTACGGTATAACGTAAACACTTGTCATGAAATATATCTCTATTTAATTACAGAAGATATGAAATATGTGGTATTTTGCTTAGACACTTTACATTTTAGCTACATGTTACTAGATACATAAATATTGTTATTATTAAAATTAGATTTTCGTTAACACGCAGTTGGTACACGCATCGTCTGCGCACGCAAGATTGAAATCATTTCAGACGAAGCTGTTAATGCCCACACTGCAATGAGACTAGAATTTACAATTTGTATTATGAACTACTTTGGTTTAAATTATTTTCGTTATATTATTATTATTATTATTAAAATTAAAATTATCAAATTATAGATTATAGCTAGAACTGAATGGCAATACCGCTACCAGATCAAAACAGGGAATTAAAAAATCCGTTTTATAAAATAGAATTTTTTATTTAGAGAAAATTTAAAATGAAATAAAAAGTAAAACACCTAAAAATCGTAGTAGTGACTAGGGTATTGGCTTTATTGGAAAGATGATTTTAAACCATTAATATTTGAATATGATAATGGTACCATAATTTTAGAAAAAATTTGCACAATTCGCAAATGTTAAATCTGGCGCAAGTCTATTCGCGGTGAAACGGCAAACCATGCTGAGCACAAATCAGCAGTCAGCTGTCAAACTGGATATCGCTCTAAAAAGTGTTGCCAAGTGAAAAACAAATCTGTAAAAAAACAACTTATATTTTAACACTAATGGCATAAAATTTCAATAGAGTCAATACAATAGCCATACCACGATTTTTATGTTTTATTTCATTTTTAATGTTAATTTTATAATAATTTAAGCTACAATAAAAAAATCACAGAAACCGTCCCTATGTACGATTTTCGCGCTTTTTTGTTTTAAATTGTTGCGTGTAAGAAAAACGTTTCAATTTGTTTTTAAATTGCCATGTCGAAAACAAACTTGTAAAAGAACACCATATATTTAAACACTAATAGCATACAATTATCTTTCCAATAAAGTCAATACTATGGCCATTACCACGATTTTTATGTTTTATTTCATTTTAATGTTCTTTACCTCTAACACCCTATATTAATTACTACTCCCTTTCTTTTAGCTGATCGAATCGAGCTGAAACTTTGCAGGCAGACTCGTGGCGACGATAAAAATGATCTAACAAATTTTCGTTAAAAAAATTAATAATTATAGTATAATTTTGGATTTTTCGAAATTTTTTATTACTCCCTTTCGTAGCGTCGCCCGACTCGAGCTCAACGCGTAGGTTAAGTGCTAAACCTGTTTTAAGTACGAAATGAGAAAGGGAGTATAATAAAAACTTGGTTTTTATGGGTTACTTTTTTGTATTATAATTTAAGCTAAAATTAAAAACAAAACGCAGAAACCGTCCCTATGTGCGATTTTCGCGCTCGTCGGCTTTAAATTCTTGTGCATGAGAGGACCTTCGGTTCGGCTCCCGCGGCTTGGTCAAGGGGCGCCTATTTTATTTTGCTTCTCCTTTTGCAGCATACCTTTCTCGCGACCTTTGCGTCTTTTTTTGTCTACATGCAGCTTGTACGGAGCGACTTGGCGCCGTGCCACACATCGACGTGAACTTTTGCGCTGGGTTGAGTTAAGAGCCGACTTCGGCCATGGAAGTACAATGTGAACAAAGACTTTTTGTTCGCCGGGTCTCGCGCGCTGACGATCGCGTTTTCTTCTCCAAATTTTTCTGCTCATCGACTTATGATGAAGTGATTGAAACTGTATCCAAATTTTTGCATTAAAACATACCATCTGTATGAATTTTTTCAAAGAATAATGTATCTATGTTCGGTGCAAAGAATATTATTAAAAAATAATGATTATTTTATTTGTACACGTTTCAGAAATTATCATTCCATCATCAGGGTGTTGTGTTCGTGGAATTACTCATATAAAAGTAGATATATACAAGTAAAATAATCAATATTTTTTAAAAATGTCAATCTACAATGTTGCTCAATCAGTTGAAAAAAAAAATTATTCACGATGATCATTACATAATATAAACCTTGTTATCTCTAGGTATCTTTTATATTTTTTTCACTACTTAAGTTCAAAAAGGAGTCAAGGAACAGAATCTCTGTTCCTTGACTCCTTTTAAATATATATTTTTTTACATTGATTCTGTTTAAACATAAATAATAACGTTCAAATATAAATAATGGTTAGGTAATGAAAAAATCAGCTGAAGTTATTGGTGTAAGGGTGGTTGTAACGGGAATACTGAGAGAAGTGGAGAAAAATTAATTAAGGAAATTAAGTTAAGGAAATTAAATTAAGAAAAGTTAATTTCTCTCGAAACTTATATAAGTTGTGAAAAAAATATAAAAGATTATCAAACTCGCGTAGAGGTAACAAGGTTTATTTTATTTAATGATCATCGTTTTTAGATACTTAAATTTTTTATTATATGAGTGATATTAAAGCAATGGCAGTAATATCGAAAAAAATAATGCAGTCATCGAAGATTACTAATTTAAAATGTACTAAATTCAAGATTTTATAGGAAATACGGCCTATAAATTTATAGGAAATGTGATATTGGAAAGGATAGATACATAAAATCTAGAATTCAGTACATTCTAATTTAGTAATCCTCGGTAACTGCGTTGACAATTTTTTTTTACGATATTTTGGCTTTTATGAGAAATTTAAAAAAATGTTATTGGAAATGAACATAAAACGTTCTTAATTTTACTAATAATATTTCGCTATTTAATTTTTACTCGGGCCCTACGTAATCATTGTTATTTACGTCTATTTAAACCAATTTGGAACACAATACACGATTCTCGGCAGTATGTTGTAACATTTAGTGATTATTTTTTAACCTTTTTCATTTGCTGACTAGCTTAGTGTGACTTTTAATGTGATATCTATCTGTCCCTATATCCGTCCCTTCAGAACAAGAAAGCGTAAAAGAAGCGCCATGCCCCGTATAGTTCAGAAACAATATATTATAATAACTAAGATATATAAACCAATCCTGTCATAACTTCGATAAAGGTGTATTATCTAAATACTTTCATAGTACTATACAATTATAATTTTAACATATATTTCAAATTAATAAATAATATTATTTACCATGTAAAATCGGTATAACTCAAGTTCAGTTGGTCATCGGTCAGTCGGTATAAGTCAAGACAATTGCAGGTGCAAGGTGCAGATGCTACTTCTTCTAGAATTCTTTTAGTGTTTGTTCTCCATATTCTTATTTTCATCTTCTATGCTGTGGTCCTTCATTTGAATTGTTAATTGAGTTCATAAATCTAGGAAAATATATTGGATTACCCGTTTAGGACTCACTTTTAAAAATTAAGAAACTAAAACAAGCAATATCAATTATTATAGTTATCTTTTAAGAGCATTAATGAGCTTGCTGACATCAAACAAAATGATTCTAGCAGTTTATAATGCGTTTTATGAATGTTAAATCTGTCGACAATAACATTTTGGATACAAAAATTGTATTCAAAATAGATAACCGGAATATTTTTTAATGTATTCAAGCGTGCCGTACTCATTAAGCGTGTCTTTTTCGACACATTCAATAAAAATAATTTTAAATTTCAAATACCTGGTCATGAATCAACATCGTTAACTTTATAAATTCTTATGTTTTTGTGATATTTATCGTGTTTGCAATATACCGGGTCCAACCCATCTCCCAAAATAACAGTGGTTTCCATAGCTTCATTTCCTTCATCACTGTTGCTTCTCAATACTTCTCGAACTAAATTGAATATGCATAAAGTTATCATGTACCAAAAATATTTGCATGCCATTTTTTTTACTCTATCACAGGGCTTAAAATTATGAAAGTTGTCTTCTAAAAATAAATTGGATTGATTGGGTTGATAATGAAAAAATGAGGATTCGGTAGCAAAAGGCAAAATTAATTATAAAACCAATTAAAACCCGAATATTCCTATATTTGGATTACATCATCCAAGACAGGCCAAAAAATCTAGAGGAATACCAGATCCTGTGAGGTAAAATTGCGAGCAGATGAGACCCTGGATGACAAAAGACATCCTAGCTGCAGGAGCATGAAATCAATATCGTACCTACATTGAAGAATGAATTGTACATTAATATATATTTTGAAAAAAAACGAAATTAAATACTTATCTTAATAATTGTGATAATAATAATACAAAATACATATTTTATTAAGTTTTATTTCCTAGAAATTATACTTAATTACGGTTTATTTCAATGTACCTACTATACTTCAAAGTACAAAGACTGGACGTCGCTGTCTGACTAAAATTCTTCGGGATGTCCACAGTCCAACTATCTCAATCTATGCAAATGAAATAATGATTGATAACGTTCGATAAAGAAGAGGATATTTTTTCCTCGGGCTCCTGGAATGTAGCTGCCCATGTGGTGGCTTACGCCACTTAAATTTACGATGCAGTTTGAAGATTAATTGTGATTGTAGGATGCAATGTACCACCGCCATCATCGCATAATGTGGTACAGATTATATGACGTTGTACGTCACAAAAATATTTTTTTGTCAGCGTGAGTTGCTAATAAAATGTCAGTCATTGTTCTTCCAGCTTGTAACGAACGTGACTTGTCAAATAACATTTCGTAACAAATAAGATTTCGTTTAACATTTGCTTTATCTTAACGCTATGTTTAGTTCAAACCACAAGCAAATGATTAATTTAAATTAGGACGATTCTCGAACATTGATTAATTTCACATCCTTTCCTTATGCTGATTCATTTCAACGTGCACAATCGTTGTTTCAAGAACTTCTTCGTCATTACTGCATTATACACCGCGGTAAGCTCGCCGCTCAAGTTTCCGAACAATTTGTTGGTCGAGCTCCGCAACTGTGGTTTCAGTCGTTTTTCTAGAAATCCACACATTCCAAATGCTATTTTTACTGCGTTGTTCCTTTTCGAGATGAAGATATTTGTCACAGCAGTCCTCTGTTAAAATTCCACCGAAACAAAGGCTCTTTCATTTCTACTATATGTTTTATAGTGATCCCGAAAAGACTAATAACATAGTAGAAATGAAAGAGCTTGTAAAATGCTTGTAAAATGCTTGTAAAACTATTAAACATAAAAAATGCCAAAATAAATTAATCAAATTTTTGCGCAGATTAGCAAAGAATATTTGAACAATACGAAAAATAATGAAAGGTTGACATATAACAAGTTTAATGTGAATCAATTTTTAAGTAACAACAAGGCACACAGTATTTATCATTTAGTCGTAATATAATTTTGGTACCCCAAACCAAATGCAATACATGTGTTATAGATTTTACAGTATTTGAAATGAGAGGTAAATTAACATAGCAACATTATATTCATGTAACTATCCATTACAAATGAGTTAATATATATTTTTGATGGATCATCTCGATAGATTAATCCCTAAAGTTTCGGGATGTTCTAATAAGATGCACACAAACTAGCCCGGGATCCCTCGATTGGATTCTCTAGACGCAACATATTCAGTGACATATGTATATGCTCAATCATCATCAATTTCAATTTTATATTATTTAATCTGCTCTAGTATTTTATGTTTGTTATATTTAGCTAAAATCTTAGCTCGGTGTCAGCATAGATTGTTGTCTATTGAACTGTATCTGAAAACAGTACATTTTCTATAATAAATAATTTATTTTATTTGTTGGTCTTTATTGACTTCTCGCTTAAATAATACATAAATAAATAACGTGCATTATTTATTTGTTTTTTCTTTAAAATGTTAAAAAAACTCACTCTATAAAAAATATCTTTGTTATGCTAGTACATAGCGTGATGTATAATTAATAGGAATGCCTCCTTTTTGAAAGAGCCTTCATTGAAACCGCCGCCACCGAAATTCTAATTCCTGTCTGAGAAAAACAACATGGAAATTCCCGACAGTTCAATTCCCTTTGGCAAAAGTAAATCGGCACATTCCCTTATTTTGAAGTATTACGTATTAATTTTGCTTTAAATTAATTTCCGTCGAGAAGTTTTCTTTACGAGAGATCAGCGCTTCTTTGTCTTTTTTTTACATAAGTTTCAAAATCATCTTTTTACATATCAGATTCAGGATATGATTTCTACTTTCCTCCCCTTTACACCTTTCGAAAGCTTATATTTTTTTTAATGGCCTATGTCTATGTAAGATCATGTAAGAGAAGTAGGTATAACGTCGAAAATGCGTATTCGTGGGGCAAAATATGTCTCTATTACAAAGTGCATACATGTCAAATATTTGTAAATCAATTTTGAGCCATCGCTATTCCAACTTTGATTTTGAGAAGACCGTCGATTCTACAGCCAATAAATCATAAGTTGAGTATTTATTTAAAATTATAGATTATAATAATACGACGTTTTCGTGATGGGAGAAATGTGTATGCAGGAAAAATGCTATCTAAAGTCTGTTAAATATTTTATCTGTATATGCAATTGAATTCTCCACATTTTATTTTATTTTAATAATATGTACATATACCAAATTATCAACGTGTCGCTTATTGGCCCCTATAGATTGTCCTACGAAGACAAATTGAAATACAAAGTAATGATAGAATACTTAACATTTTCGCTCAAGGTCGGAGTAAATACAAGTAGAGAGCTGGTGGCTTGTAAGGTCAACGATATATAAACCTTGAGACACGCGAAAATGCGCGTCTTTCATTAGATGAATGTTTATCGTTCATCAAACTCGCATGGTGGTGAGCATATATTTCATGCTCGAACAGGTAACAACCAAGTATAAATAAATTTGTTTCTAAACCGAGCAAGTGTCATGTCAAGAATATATATTTTATTTATATATTAAAGAAAACACATTATTTTTATGAAGACGCAATTTCAGAACAAAGTTCTGTGAATTATTAAACAAATTTTTGTTTATCAATTAGAAAAGACGTACAAAAAATAAAATAATTTTTTTAATTAACTAATTAAATTAAAAATTGAATAAAAATGTTAATCAATTAAGAAGAGACCGCTACCGTGGCGAAATTGGATAATGCGCCATCCCCGGATAAAATGGAGATCCGTTGGATCGAATCCCGGTAGCAGCTAAAATATTTTTTCGTTAATTTGATTTTTCTGTATGGCTTTACTAATTGATAATACAGAAAAATCAAGCCACGTATTCACCAGGGGACAAATCGCGCAACATTCCGCGCGGCACGACGCATCAACATCTACGCTTATGTTTCGGGGACAATGACGCGGTCGGTGAAATGTCGCCCAAAAGGGTTATGATGATTAGTGCTGTGTATCTATTTATTTTAACGAGTTTATCGAAACGTAAGAGCAGAAAAAGGTGGTGGGTGCGAAAGTATTTGCTGCAAAGGAAAAGAAGGATGGATAATCTATGTGATCTTCGAATGTTTGACAGATCATTTGTCAATTTCATTCGAATGACAACAACTAATTTTGAAAATTTGTTACAAATGATCGGGTCTTCCATAGCCAAGCAAGACACAATATTACGGAACGCTGTTTTATATCATATCATATAGCATATGTAACTGTAGCGCGTGCGTCTTGTCAACATACCACGTGGTACTGAGCCGCGGTACGATGTCCCCGCGCGTTCGCTCGGGAACCGTGCGCATGGCAACGTTTCCGTTTCCGGCACGTAGAAATGCCCCGCTATGTTGCGCGCGACGTCGCGAAACAGTACGCGACGATGCAGCGTCACGTAGACTCTATGTTGTGTGATGTTGAGGGACAATTTGTCCCCTAGTAAATACGTGGTTTCAAATTAACAAAAAAATATTTTTGCTGCTACCGGGATATATGTCTTTTCTAATCGATTAATAAAAAAATGATTAATATAAATTGTATATATTTATGTTACCATCAATGATTGAGATATCATTATACAGTTTAAATATATTTATATACCTTTCTCTAATTTTTTATTTTCTATTGTTTCAGGTGCGTCTCCCTCCATATAATAATTTGATTGTATACGTAGCTGAACGTAAGTTAATTTAGATTTACTTATTTTACTAGCATTTTAAGATATGGTTAACAAGTAGTAGTATGCGGTGAAACGCTCGGGCGCACATTGGGAAAATGTATGTATGATGAAGTGAACAATGAACAAGTTGGGGGCGAATGTAGTGTAGTAGTGCTGGCTGTGTAGCATACTCCAACGAATAAAGCAACGGTCGCCGAGATTGTTTGATCATGTGGATCTATGAGCGAGGAGAGGATGTTAAAGAAAAATAAATTTTGCCTGTATAGAAGACATAGGAAGAGAGAGAGAGTCCGAGAAAAACCTGGGATAATCAGAGTAAATCTTATATTGGAGGATGTTCCTATTAAAAGGATCGCCAACCGAGTGCACGAGGCAGGAGTGGTGGTGCCAAGATGGTGCGTGTTCTCACCTCTCTGCCTACCGATGCGGCTTAGTAATTGGAAGTTAGTTAAGATCTGGAGGAACAATTTCTTCAGGTCAGCTGTCATTATTATTTTTTTTTAAGGGCCGTCTTCTATTGATGGTTGGCGACCAAGATGCCGTGGGCTGATTAAATGGTTCGATGTCAAAAATGCCGGCGACGTTGTGATACCGTGCAAAATATTTTAGATAACCGGCACTTTAGACATTTTGAGGTTGCGCATCCCTGACGATTTCTTTCAATCGTCGATGGTTACTTTAAAAAAATTGATTATCTGTGGATATTCTTACGATGGAATTGATAGACATTGCATTGTGTATAGTGATCACTTTAGCCAGCTCATACAGGCCATGGCCATCCTTACACGTTTCTCATATAAATAGATTCGTGTATGTGTCCCCCTGTTGACAAAATCCAGTCACAGTATTCTCGGAACGTGTATGTATAATATTATTATTGTTATTACTTTATTGTTTTATTTTATTATTTTTTTGTTTTTGTTTTATTTTATTATTTTATTGTTTACTTTATCATATGTGACCAGCTATCGATCCAGCTTATTTTTAGAAGCCAGACGACTTGATCGTCATCTCAAATGCACTTTAGTATTGTTTCAGCGAGTGTCCATCATTTCCTTCCGAATTAAAATACAGGGATCGCAGCATCGTATCACTGTCATTCATAAATCTCTAAGCAATAATTATGGTGTCGGTGATTCCAGTAAAAAATATCGATTTAATGTCCGCACGGCTTGCTGAACGCGCTCGCCCCGCTCTCCTTCCGAGATGATCTGCCAGGATTTTGGGCAATCTATTATTAGTGAGGCGATACGGCATTTTCGCGTGGGGCGGAGGCTGGTTGCCATGCCTCTGGGCGAGGGTGGCGGGGGTGGCGGCCCCGGCAGGGGGAGCAGATCGATACCGTCAGACACAACACTGCACGGGACCCCCGCCCTCGCCCTTACCCTCGTACGTACTAGGGCTGGCCGCCCACAGCCGCAGCCTAGTGTATAACAGTACATTTTGCTATTCTCGGAGGTGTCCTCGATCTCGATCCATCTGGAAAATAATCATAAAATGTTCTTCGTCGTGCGCTTCATGCAGAGTTACCTGGTCCAGCGCGATCTGTTTGGTTTGCTTCACAATATGCCACCAGTGAGCCGTCAGTCGCAGGGTATCAAGATAACGCTTTATTTAGTCCATCCATCCTACAGAAGATGTTCTTCTTAAAAATGTTCTAAGGTTTCACGGCCGTTCAGCATCTTTTTCTGAGATATTCTGCCGTGATTCTACGTTCCGGATCCCGTTGCAAGGTCCATCGTTAGGGTCAATGTTTGGCGAAACGTCGGCCAGAAAGGTAGAAACACGCCAGAATGTTCCAGAAATCTCAAACCCTAAGATGTTCTTCTTGCTTGCTTTCCTTCAATCGAGACTATTGTCGTTCTATTTTGCGATATCATCATATTATGCTAGAATCTTTAAGCGATAATAAGTTAGAAATTTTTTAATTTCTATTTGAATTCAACAAATTATCATAAAAAACTCTTGGAGATAGATGATTATATAAAAACTGATCGAAGCACTTTAAATATAGTGATGAAAAATCTTTTATAACATATATAATAACTTTTAGAACACCCAGATATCGTGGAGGTCGTCCGATACAACAAATCATCTATGTGTAAATAAATACTTATGCACCTATTTTGATTTAAAATTATATTTATATGCCATTACTGTACAACTTTTAGGTGTTTAAAAGTGATATTGTACCTTAAATCTGTTAAAACACAGGATGAAATTTCTACTTCCGCTTTGGATTTTTAAGGCCATTGTTTATAAATCTTTCATACTTCTGAATCGTCCACTGCTGGATGAAGGCCCCTCGAAGTATCTCCCACTTTTCCCTATCCACTGATATTTGCTGCGACCTTTTTTTGAAGAATGTTATAATTTTGTGAGGCCGGCCTTATTTTTATTCGTAAATATGAAGAGCGGTAAAGAATTAGTTTAATTGCCACGAATAATGAGTAATTGCACATTGCGTAGTCTTTTATTAAATTGAAATACACAATGTTTCACTTACAACCCGCGTGCCCGGCACGACCCCTCCATTTCGAAATTTAATATTGTGTAATCTCTTGTAAACACGTAAAGGTTTCATCGCACGTCACCGTTTCGCAATTTTACAGGGGTTTTTATGGAGTATAAAGGTTATTTTTGTAACCTGGCGCAAATATACCGTCAGCAATTCATCTCAAAGGTTATTTATTAATCAAGTATGAAATCTTTGTGTGTATGAATTTATTCATAAACTTCATCACAAAACTAATTAAAATACATTCTTTGCTCTTTGTTTATTCCTACGTCTACGTATAAATAAATAAAGTTTTCATCTAAAAATGTAAATAAGAATGAGGATTTATAAAAGTACATAATGAATATTAATTCTCAGCTGTTGTAGTACCTAGATATATATAATATAGACATACAATTAAATAATTTTTAAGTATTTTCTCATTGTACTCTCAATACCAACAAGTAACAATTTAAAAAAATACAGTCTTCTCTATACACGATTCCTCACTAAATAAATAAATTTACATGAATCAATTATTTAGAAGGTTTAAAAGGAAAAAATAGTAATGTTTTTAATAAAATTTGAAATTATCTTAATTTTTAACTATATTACTATATGAGAAATTGAATTTTGGTAACAGAATATTTTAAATGTATGTTTAGAATCATCTTTTTATAAGCCTGAAAGAAATGATTTTTTCCAATATAGGATGATTTTAGTAAATACGTAGATATGGTTGAAAAAATAATTATGATAAATTTTATAAAACATAATATATATACGTGTTTATTTTATATTTAAAAATAATCTAATATCGTAAATTCGAGAACGGTATAGGAGAAAT
Organism: Agrypnia vestita; assembly: GCA_016648135.1. Lineage (NCBI taxonomy): Eukaryota > Metazoa > Arthropoda > Insecta > Trichoptera > Phryganeidae > Agrypnia > Agrypnia vestita. Next base: position 115,264 of record JADDOH010008949.1, on the reverse strand, counting down.
AATAATTATTTTCTATGATATTATTTTAATAAAAGTGTAATAATTTTTCTATATTACTTTATAGAATATATATTAAAAAAAAATTAACACTTTTCGGGGGCAATGTAATAAAAATCAAAAATAGAAGTATAGACAGTAAAAATATAAAAAAATAATATGGGAATCAATTAAGTACTAACAAATTTAAAAGATAACTATTTTTAAAAAGGACCTGGTTATTTATAATATTCAATTTACTATTAACAATTTTTCTTATATCCAAAATGTCTCAAACTGTAATTCTGTATAATTTGTATGTAAAATTTGTAAATCCTTGTAAACATCAAAATAATGATCATTACCGAAAGATGATTCGCAAATTCTGAAAAATTATTGTTATTTAAACCTTAAGTGTTCCTTAACTCTTAAGGTTATTAAAATATCTACAGGTTTTTCTTATATGAAAATAATTACAATTATTACAAATCAATTTATAAACATCCGATTTTTTAAGTGGTGAAAACAAAGTATGTATTTTTTTATTAATTATACAAATTATAGTAGCCGCTTATCATTGACACTCAATAAACTAATATTGTATTATGTCAGCGTAGACTGATTTTACATTTGAACCATGCAAACGAAAATTTTTGATTCGCTTACTCACTTTAAAATCTTCATATCAAGCGCCAAACTGACTGACTGTCAAAGTTTATTTATTGACTTTTGTATATTGTGAACTTTATATTGTTTGTGAAGATATAATATCTTCTAAACAATGTAATTTATGGATTCGCGGGATCCAAGGGAAATCTCTTTATTTAAATTAATATTTAGAAACAAACCACGGTCTGTCAAATTTCAATATTTCAATCTTTATAGCGTAATGAATATTTCCAAATCTATTCAATATTAGTAGGTTATAGTTAATGAAATATTCAATCTGAGAATATTATGATTCCGCAAACGATTGGCGGTATTTGAGAATAAGCAGTGGCGTTCACCAGGCACGAACTTAGGTTATGCTGTCCATAATGCTGGAACGTATTTACATTTTTACGTAAGCATTTTATTGTAAAAAGTATCGGTTTATTTGGTTTTTTCTGTTGTAAGAAAAATCCTCATGCTATGAAGTGAAGAGATAAAATTATTAAAATATAAAATTGTACAAGTTTTTTTACACTTACATATTTCCTTACTGCTTAAGCAGATACGTATTTTCAGAATAAAACGCTGTGCAAACGAGATAATTTTGCATTTAGTTCGAATACGTTAAGCAAAATATCTGCACAGGTTTGTTTGTTATTTCTAATTTCTCGCTGGATTGTAGTAGTTAGCATCCGGTAGTTTGTTGAATAATTTTTGTATTACACATTGTTTGGTCCTGTGTCCGTTATAAATGTTGTTTTTTTTTATTTCTAGTTTTTTATTCGTTATTTGTCTTGTCGTATATTCATGTTGTTACTAGTGTTTTAAGTCTATAGTTCTCGTATTGTTTCCGTGTCAGTTTATAATAAAGTTGTTTTTGAATCGGTAAAATTTTACACATTTTCAATAGGTTTTTCCTGTTGGTCCTTAAATGCTTTTTTTGCTTTGGTTCAAATTGGATTATTAATCTTCGTGTAGACTTATTTAATACATGATAGGTGTAGCAAATAAATATGTATTTTGTTTTTTTTTTTTCAAAAAAGTGTAATGAATTTTGATAGCATTGAGTGTACTACGCCCCTGGTAAATGTGTACTCTCTGGGCGATATTACGACGAATAGTCTTTATACCGCTTTTCCTTGGTTTGTTTTGAAGTCTTCTAATTACTGTCTGAGTTTGTCAGAAGTAAACACCTCGGAAGTTTTTCAGGGCCACGCTAATGAAAACCCTCTGTTTATAATTAATATTTTCTTATTCCGCTCTACCTGTCCTCTGTCACTAAAAACCTTTGCGACATTTAAATTGCAAAAAGCTTTTTACTGAAATATTTATACTGGCGAAAGTAATAATTACACTTGCACTCTGCATGCTCTCTTTATTCTGCTTAAATAGCATGTTGCCATTTAAGTAAACCGCTCTCGGCGTTTTCCCAAAATAATAAAAAAATGGAAATTTTCTTAACTTTTCAGGAACTATTTGGTCCAGCATAATTTGTACGAATAAAAAAGTTCGTACTCCCGAATAATTCACTCGGATTGATTTTAATTTACCGAAAATTACTGATATTACTGATAGATAAACTATGATTGTTATTGGTGTTCGGTTGTGACGATTGTCAAGTGCGATTTAACGATTAGATGTTTAGTTCTAGTTGACCAGTGATTGCTTGCCGAGTAACGAACATTTACCACCGAACAATTAACGCAATCTAGTCACAATCACGACATGCCTCGTCTATATCTACAGTTTATGTTTTGATAAAGGAGGGATAAACTATTAATGGCGAGTTTTTTATGATATTCAGATTAGTAAATTTTTATAAAACCATTTTTTTTTCCATCATTATTTTAATTCGTACATAGGTAATAATTATGATTACAAAATATAAACTGCAATGCCAGTTTAATATTTTGTACATCTTAAAATGTTATGTATTCCTTTAATATGAAGAAAGTTGGCACGCACGTCATCGAGTATGTTATTGCAAAATAATTAAATTAAATTAATAAAATAATTTAATTAAACAAAATAACAAAATTATTAAGTCTATATTTATAAAAAATACAAAAACAGCAATATGTATACAGGATGTACCAGAGCTAGCAGCAGAAACTTTGCCGGTAGGTTCCTGTCTATGTTATGAGTCTAAAATGATCTGCAATATCAAGGTTTGCATTTTTTTTTCCAATATTTCTTACTTATTTTTTGCAAAAAGTTGAACTATCATTACAGTAAATTATAACTAACTAACTAACTATCACGCCGTTTTCCCGCAGGGGTAGGCAGAGAGCATTGAACGCCACACTCTTCTATCCTGGCACACCACTTTTGCTTCGGCCACATTCATACATCTTCTCATACAAGTTCTACGGTTGTTGCGGCTTTTAACATGGCCATCCTCAAACACTTGTTGTATCTGATCATGCCAGGTCTTTCGCGGACGCCCTCTATTTCTGTTGCCTTCAACACTCGCCTCATATATTTTCTTAACCATCTTTTCCTCGTTCCATACGTTCCACATGACCAAACCATCTCAGCACTCCTTTCTTTATTCTATCTACCACACTACAGCCAGCATTGCATTGAGGTCTAATTTGTTCATTCTTTACTCTATCGACCAAAGATTTTCCACACAAGCGCCTTAGTGACTTATATCGATTATGAAAAATTCATTCGCTTTAATACAAGTCCAATAAAATGATAAAAACCTTGCAAATATTTAAAAAAAAAATTTACAAGGTTTTTATCATTTATTTTCATTATCATTATCAAATGAATTTTTCATAATCGATATGAGTAACTGTAATGATAGTTCAACTTTTTGCAAAAAATAAGTCAGAAATATTTAAAAAAAATGCAAACTTTGATATTGCATATCTCCATAACTATTGATATTAGGTAATGGGTGCTTCAACATTTTAGGCTCATAACATAGTCAGAAATCTATCGGCTAAGTTTCTGCTGCTAGCTCTGGTACACCCTGTATATTGCTGTGTGTCCAAATAGCTTTTGCTATTTACATACATAATTGGATATTGCCATCTTCGCTATGTTTCAGTATAAAATCGACATTAATTCTCATTTTATGAAGCGGTCATTTTGTCATGCGACATATCCTTGGGGGTTGATTGGTTGTACGGGATATAGCTGCCTTTGATTTTTAAACTACGACGATACTGCTGTCTTTGTTTTTAATAGTATTTTTTTTAAATAAATAAAATAGGACTAACTTGCTGGTCTGGGTGAGGTTCGAACCCGCGACCTTTGGTTCACGAGGCGAGAATCCTAATCCTGACCAACAAGCTACTCTTTTATAAACATGATTTCGGAAGTGATAGAGCCACATTTTCTACAAAACCTCGAAAGCAGTATATCCTAAATAAGTGATCCTCGGTGACTGCAGTCACAACATTTTATGCATATTGCTTCTGCTTTTATACTTCTCATATAATATAATATACTACACGTGCAAAGAATATTATATAAGTACATTATATTGAACTCTTTTGTGCATTACATTAAACCGTGAGAGTAAAGAAATTGCAGAAAATAACAAATCGTGACTAGGAAAAATCACTACCGAGATGTAAGCTTTCTTCCTAGCTTTACAGCGCGCTTTTTTATAGCGTTATGAAACAGTAAACAGATATTTTCTCGAAAAAGATGTCGCGGGCGACATACAAGATCTCGAGCAGTTTTCCGAAGTGCAGTATGGGACACGTTGCACACTCTGATTGCATGTTTATCCCTCTCGTGCGGACTACTACCGCTGCTTACCTCATTATCTCTACACTCCCGCCCAGTTTTGCATTCGGGACGCATCTCTCGCGAATGCATTTTGTGTCTTGTCGCGTGCGTTACAAATGTTTTCGTTACGAGTCGCCGGGAGATTTGAAGCTGTCTCGAGCTTTCGAGAAAAGTCGCCGAGCGGCGCCCGCGTCGTTCGGGGAAAATGGCGGCGAGCCGGCGGAATATTAAACCGCGCCGAGATAACAACATCACTTTTATTTGTTCACACTCTGCTACGCCACGTACGATAATAAAGAATTAATAAACTTTCAGCTTTCTGTATTGTTGTCGTACGTATAAAACACTTTAGACGATCGGTATTAAGATGTGTGAATGTGTGACGGGTATTCACTCGCCTCTACCAGCCTGACTCCTTTCTGTGTTCCATGTGTAAGTAGGTATGTTGCTGTTTATGTATCATAAATCGTTTTGTAAAGGAATGCAAGCAATAAGATACGTGTAATACATAAATTTAACTGTTTCATACAGAATATAATCGAATCAGATAAATTGTATTTCCTATACTAAATGCGAAATAGCGCAATCCCTGCCGATTAGGCTAGAACTGAGACGACATGAGCGCTTGTGTGAAACGCGGGCAGCCTGTGCTCGCTTGGCGCGTACGTATGTTCGTATATGCATCCTCCACAGGGACAACGGAAGGCACCGCCATAACACCAATGTTTTCTATTTGTCACATGTTATATCTCACCATAGAAAGTGGAGCATGTACACAAAAACAAATATGTTTTTAAATTTCTGCACGGGTTCTTGTTTGATTTTGTTAAAATTTATTTTGGTAATATATTATAATAAATTAATCCGAATTTTTTCACTTTTTTGGAATTGCCACTCAGCTTGCCTTTGGGCATATTCCTGAGTGTCGGTCGAGATTGAGAAGTCGAGAAAAAACCTTCGAGGTTATCTAGGATTTAATTACAGGTCCCAGAATAATTTACGTAGGTACTTCTTTAAACTTCATTCTAAGTACGTAAATATCAATATTTTATAATTTTTTTAAGGTTTAGTGCCACCCCAACAATTAATTAAATTTCTTTACAATTAATTCTTTTGGGAATTGTAACACGATACGTTCGTGCTAGAATTAGAATTAATCGATTCTAGAACCTCATTCATTATGCACGTTTGTCGTTGTTTGTATTACGTTTGTTCTAGAATAAATGAAATAAGATATAGGTACATACTTATTTAGGGACAAACTTCACGCGCGGCTCAGAGTGAAATTCCCATTTAACATCACCAATTTGGGAAGAAAATCTCAAGTGCAAGAATTTATTGAACTTTTTTACATCAAATAATTAATGCATAAAAATTTAATTAGCATTTTTATCGTAATTTTCAATTGTTCGGAGTGTTTTTTTTGTTGCTTTTATTTTTCTTTTTTCTACATTAAGTTTCTCAATGTTTTGCAATGATTATTGGGATCGAATGCTTGGTATTTTCATGGCATTTACAAAACTTTTTGTGTAGGTACTTATTGTATTTTTTTTATGTACCGTACACTTTTGCACTATTTCATTCTTTTATATATTCTGATAATCAATTTTTTTTCTTTTTACTTTATTTTTTCTCAGAATTTATTATATAATTATTATGTGTACTTTTAAAGGCTGTGTGGCCGTGTTTGTTCATAAAATTTAATTTGAGTTCAAATACTATTAAGAGTGCGATGTTTGGGAGAGTGTTGCTTTGAAAGGTATTGGTAATTATAATTACGCGCTTATTTCATATTTATCGTATATCACTTTTTTGTTTATTGCTTAATTTTTTCTGTCTCACTATTGGTTAGCTTAGCGTTTTAGGATTTGAAATTATATTTTTACAGGGGTCGTTCGTAATTGAGTTTCAGTTAAGATTATTTAAGATTATGTTGTGTTATTGAAATTGCGAACTTGTGAATACCCTACATTAATAAATAAATAAGATAAAATCCGGGATGGGAAGGTATTCACGCATCACCACCACATTTGCAAGTGCGTCCTATACCGATCAATAGTATTTTCCCACGCAGTTCCTTGAAGTGTTCCGAATATATTGGCAATAACTGTTCGTTGTAGCACACCAAATTACATTTTGCATTCAGAAAGAATTACAATTAAATGAATTGTAATTGTAATTCTAATTAGTTTCAATATTAGTTAATACTAACAACTCGGTACAAATGAGCCTCGGTGCGCTCGAAGTATGTTAATGAGTTGCCCCCACTCGGACGCTGAGCGTGTTTAATTACCTATTCTTCAGCAGATACCATCTCGCCTCCACACACGCCTCGCCGCATATCCTGTCCCTGTCCCTGCCCGTGAGAAACTGCCTCAGATCGGATCGGAGTGCGTTACTCTTGAAACACCGGAGGGCTATTTGCATTCTCAACAATTTACTTGTTTTACGGATTTTCGTATCACCCTGTCTGCCTTTTTTACTACTCCTTATTTATTGTCACGTGTTTTGATATCGTTATCTGGATTGAGATGAGCCTGACGCGGAAAATTTGATTCGACAACGCTTTTTGAGAGACCGAAATGCGGAGTGTGTTTTTTCAAGTATGTTTCATTATTATTTATTTATTTATTTATTAATAAAAAACGCCCTAGTGGGCTTTTACAGTACAAAAAAATTAAAATGATTTTTACAAACCTAACATTAAACGCGTTTTACATTAGTAATTAAAAATAATAAGAACATATTTAAGATAAATGAATGTTACAATATAAATGTAACATCATAAATCAAAATAAAATGAATAATATATAATAAATGAACAATATATATAAACGATGATTAATACACAAGCAAGCAGTAATAATGAGAGACCTTTAAAATAAAGATAATTAAACCAATATACCAGATAAAGAAGATAAGAAGATAAAATAAACAAAAAAATAAATATAAAAGATAAAATCAAAACATATTTAAAAATTAACATTCACACATAAAAATTTTGAAAGTTGTATATATGTTCTAAATCAGTATCCTTTCAAATAGATTTGAAAGGACTATGCTAGAGACATCTATGATCCTTCCCATGACATAGTATACATATATTTCGCATCTGGTAATGATACCTCTATATCTCTAAAGTGGAATACCAAACAATCTATGTATATTTATTATTTTGCTCAAAAGTCATCGAGTAGTGCGTTGTTTATACACTGCCAGCTTCAAAAATTTACCAAATCGTATGTTTTTTTTTAAGAAACGAGGTTTAATACCTAGATTTTATATTTAATAATTCACTCCCTTTTCTTCCTTTTAGTTGTCAGGCGTAGTAGCGTATTTCATATGTTTTCTACGCCTGATGAATCTCTTTTTTAACATTTGATAGGTCATATATTGCGAAAAACGAATGATAATAAACAAAAACAAGGAATATGTGTTTTTTTTTGTATAGTAATTATTTTTCTAAAATTTCGCCTAAATTTGAAGTACGTCTTACGGTTTGTTGTGTCTTAACTCTTAAAAATACGATAGGTGGCTATATCAGAAAAAATGTGAGTTCCATATCAAGATGTTATCCGATGTAACTCTTAATATGTCCACACTGCGAGTTCGGATATGTACAACGTTATGGTTGTAGAATTTTTGCGATTTGTGCTTTGTTCAAGAACAATATGTAATCTTTTAATGCATTATATATTTTATTTATATGTTACAGCAACTTTATACTAATCTACACACAAGCTACTAGACTGTTGTAAGAAATTAAATTAATTATAAGTGTCGAAAATCTTATTAAGGATTTATTTAAAAAAAGCTCTCTAAGTTTCATCTCCGTTCTATGTAATTATGTTACAAGCTTTACATGGCGCTCTCCTCCAACTTTGTGTTGTACCCTTGTGTACCCGTCTAGAGAAATGATAATTCTCCAAGGGCAATACTTTGATGCCGAGTTATCTCTCAACTTGATTGTGTAATGTCTGGAGTTGAAAACTTTAACTAATCGCGCTATATCAAGTTTAGGAATAATAGTTACTGCTAAACAAGCGCTGTTTACGACGAGTGATGGCCCAACAGTATTTCTCCCCACCCACTGGTGAAATAATTTCAGAAACGTAATCCGCAACTGCTTTATTTATTTATTTCTTAACTAGCCTGTAGCCTGTAAAACATGTAATCGTATAATAAACATCTACTTATGTTATAAATATCTACTAAGATGCAATAGTCACATTGCATCAGGCAAGTGTGCATTTTAACTTGGTTTTTTTATTTTCTACTTTTTCCTATTTGCGTCCAGTGTCGAATATAGTCCCCCGTTATTTTTTTCACAGATTCCTGTCGTCGCTTCCAATTTTGCACTGTATTATGTAGTAATGATTAAACAAGTATTTTTACCTACCTTGCTACGTAAAGGTTCTCCATGGATGTTGACAATATATTCCTAAGTGTGTGAAATATACCTAAAAACAATATGAATAGTTTAATTAATTTATAATTTTCTTTATATGGATTACCGACTCCAGGATTAACTCCCGACTGTAGTACATTTGTAAAAATAATTAATAATGAATTAATGATCAAGATATATTATAGACGTCTCATAGAGACGAAGCTATTTTATATGGGAAAGCTGGTATGGCAATCTTTTTGGGTGTTTATAAGGGATTACGATCTACCGTACGGTTGACTTAAGTGATCACTTAGACGATATAACGTTCACGGATTCCACCCATGATAACAGAAGGTACAACTCGTTCCACATACACAACTTCCAAAATTTGATAGATAGTGGTAATCGATCATAGGTAGAATTGATAACGTGGGAACATTACATGGTGTAAAGTGATCACTTAAGCTAGCCGTACGATAGGTTGCAAGGTCTATAAACACCCAAAAAGACTTCCATACCTACTTTCCCATATAAATAGCTTCATGTGTATGATACATCTATAATATATCTTGATTAATGACGTTCCCTCTTGGGAGAAAATCCAGTATTGTGTTTTTGAAATTTTTTAATGAATTAATAATTTTTTAAAATTAATATGAATTAGATTCCATAAATGGTTGAAAACAGATACCAGAGAGCGAATATTTTTATCCTAATCTTAGTCGGTTTGTAAAGATTTTTCGATATTTGTTCATATTTTGAAGCTAGTTAATACATTATTTCGATTTCATTGAAAAATGAAGAATATTTGCTCGGAAATAATATTCATCACATCCGATAACAAATTTATTTACTTTATGAGAGTGTAACATTTAATTTCGATAATTTAATAAATATGTATCGGTATTTCATATAGACGACATCCCGTGTGTTGTGTAATAGGTATCTTCACGTCTGTACACCTTAAAAAGAAACGTTTGAAACCGTATCGAATAGCTTTATCAGTGTTAGCTGCAGAGATTGTACTATTCTCAGACGCGGACGGGCAGGAACATTTGTGTAAATAACTTGTATTTGTCAGAGCTTTTGTGGCGTCGTCTCGTTGGCTACGTGCTCTGTTCGCGGACAATGATACAACGATTCAATCAAAAATGCTTTTATTTGTGCACAACTCTCCGGGGGCAACCTGATCCGAGATCCGAGGATTGGCCTTCTTCTCTTCCTCGTCTTTTTAGTGCTTTCCTATCACGCAAACAATATGGTTCATCAATCATGTTCCTGCAAATGCGAGTGCTGTTATTGAATTTTTTTTTCACTTACTGCGGCATATTTCGTTCTACGAAGTAGTAAATTTTTGTGTAATAAATTGTATAGAATTAGTGAAGCAGATGGATGACGCTAACCGCGTTCTCGACTGACGATAAATATTTTCAATTACAACAGAGATGATAATACACAGTATATTTTCCAAATTTGGAGAAATATTTCATCATCTTAAAATTTGGGCAATATTTTGTAAGACGTTTTAATTATGTTTTTGTGCAAATTTTATCAAAAACATCTAGGTCTCCTAACATTCTTTCAAAAGCACCGATGACACTGGATATCTAATTGAGAAAATGTTACTTAATGAAAAAGCTCATTAGTTGCTAAATGCCTTGAGCGTGTTAACACGCCAAACTTTGCCATGAGTGTGAATAAATGTCATTTTCAACCATGCAGAAACGGGATTCAACATGATTTTCATTGTCGTACGTCAAATCGATGGTTCGGTAACACTAAAAGTTTTCAGGACTTTTTTTTTTTATGTAAACTATACGTAATAAGCGAACCAAATTTATTAAGTAGGTACATGTAAAAATGGCATTTTCTCTTTTAAATAGACTAAAAAGTTAAAGACAACGCTGTATCAGCTGATACGTCGTTGAGTTGAATATTTAATTTCGAACTTATAAGACAGGTTTCTGATTTATTCACGTATGGTAATTTTTAATTTTTTCGTGTTTCAAAAACCTATTTTTTGCAGAAATGTTTTATATTGTTAAGTCATCGGTATATTTGATATCATTCTACTACATGTCGATCACAATTCCTAGTTTGCAAAAAACATTTAAAGTCACCCAATGTCCAATATTGTTCGCAGTTAACGCAATAATATTGTTAAATAATCGAAATAATATTTAGAATACTTTTCAAATGAAGGTCGTGCTCGCCGTGAATCACCTTTGGCGCGAGGCGAATATCTTATCGCAAGACCAAACGAGTGTACAAGTAGGTACGTGTTGAAATGTAACCTTTGAAACCAGACTACCCCCAACCCTTGTTGAAGCGACCTCACACCATCCCTCGTGCGGCGCCCCGCCCGCCGCGCTAGAGTGACTCTGAATGGGGCTGGCGGGGGGCGCCCTCTCCGCGCTTCTGATGCAAAATCCCAAGGTGACTTAACGGTACGGTTTCGCCAACAGGACTTTATCAAGCTGGCTTCCCGCGCTGGTGGCTTTGTCGGGCGAGGATTCGCTCAAAGGCACCAACCGAGATACCAACTTTGATCGGTAGTAAAAAGTTACCGAAGCACTTGCACAATTATGATTGGTGGTGCAGAATTATGATTGTTTCAGACTGATTTACAGTCGGTTAACAGTCGGAAACTTAAAGGTATTATGCATTGCATCTCTTCTCATACAACTTCTGCCCTCTCAAGTAAGAGGTTATGTATGAAAAAATAAACTCTTCGCTGCGTTCATTTTAGTTTTTTCAAATTTTATTTCACGTTCAGATTGTTTTGTTTTGCAGAAAGTAAAAGTTATATACATTTATTTATTTTATTTGATTCATTGCACATCTTAATTTTAAACTAGAAAATATTTTTGTGAGAAGCAGCTATTCCGTCTGGAATTTCTTGTTATCCTCAGCTTACAAATTTATTTCTATTGTAAGATATAAAGCTTTGAAATATTCATGTTGCCAAATTGTTTAATCCGTGTTTTTAACTTGTCAAAAGATTAAAAAAACATTTTGATCTACGGGAAAACAAAATAAATTGTTTGATCGTCTATGTAGAATTTTATGGAGATTTTTTTTTCCTTTCTTCTTAAAAAGCTTTTATCTCTTTTGCAACCATCAACTTTTTTAAAAGTATTCAATGAAATATACGAGTAGCTTATTGGTTTTGTGGTTAGGACTCTCGCCTCGAGATCCTAAAAGGTCGCGGGTTCGAATCTCACTCCAGAACAGCGAGTTAATCCTATTTAACTGTATCTGGTTGCGGATATTTTATACGAACCGTATGTTTTTCCGAGAAACGATTCTCGACGTTTCGTTGAATTCCTATTCAACGTCATCAAGAGGAAGAACTTTACCCGCGGGGGAACAGGGCGGACTGATTACTGCTTTCGAGGGCGTAAATCGTATGCACTTTGTTGTGGAGTGTTCACTTCTTCTACAATCGAGATCGTCATTGTGCAATATGTACTAGTCACGTCGGCGGACTTTACTGCGACGTCTCTCAAGGGTGGAATCAAGTGTTCAAGGGTGGTATCCCGTGTTCTCATCTCTATTTAAAAAAAATTATTTAACGAAATGTAAAATAATAAACACAAGAATTCAAATCTTATGCGAAACCGGATGGTAAAACTAGTAATTCTATATAATTATTTTAGCGATTTTATGATGCACATCAAAAGTCTAAAAAATTATGCATTTATTTTACGTAAATGTACCTAACATTATTTGGAAAAAAATCATGCGGAGATTTTCTTTGATATGTTGGTTTTAAATCCTTGCTATCGATGTCAAGTCTATAAGCGCCCGCAGATTTTATAAGCGAAGGCTTTGCTTAAAGGATTAGGGTATGGCCATGATGCGGGTTACTCTTTATTTTAACACGTCCCGGCAAAAATCCCTAGCAATGTTTAACTCGTTGTTTTTTGAAACGTTATATTAAAGCTCCCCTTTCTAGCGGTTAGTTTGTTTTTGTATTATTTTATGATGATACATTTCTTGTTATTTCTTGTAATTTACATTCAAATTCAACCCTTAGTCAAAGAATTAATAAATTTAACATAACCTTCGTTTTATTCTATTTTAAAAACAAGGCATTAATTTGTAGTACAATGTACTGCATTACCTTTTTTAATATCCTCTAAATTTTCAAATCAATATCCAAGAAATATCAAAAGTATTTTTTCTAATTGCTGTAAATTTAACGCGTTTATCTAGTTTTTATTTAGTAAATTATTAAGCATGGACGCTTACCGAAGAACTGATAAGGCGACTTGACGCATTCGAGATGTGGAGAATTCTCAAAATAAGCTGGATGGACAGAGTTACGAAAGAAGATGTTATGGCTCGGATGAATAAAGAAAAATAAGTTATTAAAACAATAAAATTCTGAAAACTTCAAAATCTAGACATGTGATTAGACATCCAGAGAAATACGAGATCTTGCATCTCATAATGCAGGGAAAGATTGCCGGAAGTCGGGGCCCTGGAAGAAGGAGGACTTCATGGCTGAAAAATTTGAGACATTGGTTTGGCCAGTCTACTGTGGAGCTGCGGGCCGCAGTAAACAAAGTCCGCATAGCCGACGATGATAGACAGGGCACGAGAAGAAGAAGAAGAAGAAGAAGAAGTAAATTATTATTATTTATGGTACATGTCAGAAAAAAATTAATTCCACCGCTTTTCGTATTTTCGAATTATGTAGATTTCGAAGAGCTTGTTCTGTATTATCGCATTTCTCCGAATTTCTTTTTGCGTGTTTAATCGTCTCCGTAAATCGGAATTCGAAAAGCGAAAATAAATTAAAATAATTAACATCTCAATGGACCGAGTGAAGAGTCGTTAATTGATTGCGAGAAGTGGTGGCGGATTCATGCCGAAATAAGTCGAAAAACAGGAAATAATCAATGTTCGGGTTTTATATTAAAATAAAATTATTTCCCGAAAACTCGTATAAAGCCCAAATACTATTTTAACATGACTTTTTTAAAGCTAAAACATCGGCTCAGGGTATCTTTCGCTAATATTCGAAAGCTACTACATCGGCGTACAAGGGTTGAATATTATTAGAAGATGAAAATCTCAATTATCTTATGACGTAATCTTTTCAGTGTTTATTCGATACGTGTAACAGTGAAGATAAATATTAAATTAATTTAAAAGTCTATCAAAATTTGCATTGATTATTATTAACTTTTTCAGTACCATTGTTCGCACAATAACTGTTCGTCCTGACGACATAATTATTTCCAATGAAAAAATAAAAAAAATCAAATAAGACAAAGAAAGAATTTATATATAAACATCAAAAATATTCAATATTAAAATTATATTATTAACTTTTAATTGTGAATAGTTACGGATATTAAACGATTCTCGACGTTTCGTTGAATTCGTATTCATCGTCAGGAGGACGACCTGTACCCGCGGAGGTATAGGGCGGACTGATTAATGCTTGCGGGGGCGTAAATTATATGCACTTTGTTGTGGAGTGTTCACTTCTTCTACGATAGAGGTCGCCAGTGTGCAATATGTAGTAGTTACGTCGGCGGACTTTTCTGCGACGTCTCTCAAAGGTTAAATCAAAGTCGTAAGAACAGGGCGCCAAATACTTGATAGTTTATAACTGTCATCTCTATTGAAATTGGAATGTTTGTATATTTCAATGGACTCCCTCACTATCTGGGTATAAGTAAATGGGTAAAAGTAAACCTTATACCCGGATACTGTTATACTTTATGTCATTCGCTTAATGTTTTGTTTTACTTTATGTATCACTTTATTATGAGTTGTTTTTGATAGAATTATAGCTTATCTCCGTTTTTATATTATTAATACCTATCAATCTATACATTTTTATTTACATTATATACATATAAATAAATAATTATATTATTTATATTATTTAACTGGTGAAGGTCGCTTCATGCAACGGAAACCTTGTGGTACTTAAAGCGGACCATGTTATTTGTTAAAGGTGCATAGATATCTGTAAGGTACATAAAATACATTACTTTGCATGAAAATTCGTCGCAGACTTTTGAAAATGCAGCAAATTTCCGATGTGCATTCGCGTTACCGAATTACATCGCCCGTACCTGCATTGTGTGCGCGCTCCTCGTATCTCATATCTCCCGCACGGCTTCCTGGGAAAAGCAAATGTTGTAATAATATTGTTGAAAATATCCTTTATGGCTCGTAGCCACGGGTTGTATAACAAATGTTTCCGTTCCGACGGATTCTGGCTAATGTCGGTTCGATGCTTCTTTTCATCCAAATCTATTGGTTCCGATCATTTTTACAGGTGTATATATAGTGTACGCGAACTGGAAACATGCAAATAGTCAATATTTCATCATTTGAATGTCGTTTCGATAGTACAGTTGATTTATCGTTCATAGTTTTGCGGCATCCCTTATAAAAGTATCGTCCCTTAAATTTTGGGCGAGAACCGTTCGTAGCTTATTGTGTCACCTCTCCACTCGCAAATATAGGCCGACCGGGCCAGTGTTCGATCTTAATATTCGTTGGTTCAGTGCAGGATTCAGAAAATGTATAAGTCGAGTGGAGAGCGTCTTTATACGAAAGTTTTCTTCCCCTGTCCGAAAATTTCCCCCGCCATTCGGTCGGTCAATGCCGCATCGTTTAATGGTGCATGACAGCCGCCCCTTTTGAACAACGATTCATGACGTATAATGTAGCCAGTAGAGGCACCTCCCCGCGTAACCTTCAAATTGAGTGGTCCTCGTTGTTAAGCTGTTAGTAATTTTTTTTTTTTTACTAAAATAGAGATGCGAACACGGAATTCGTGTCACATCAATATTCTTACTATTTTCAAATTATGCTAAACGCTTGTGCTATGAAAATAGGACTAACTTGCTTGTCTGGAGTGAGATTCGAACCTGCGACCTTCGGATCACGAGGCGAGAGTCCTAACCACAAGACCAACAAGCTACTCATTGTGATGAATATAAATGACGGGGAATACTCGCAATTAATGCGTAAATAAATCAAAAACGTCATCGATGTACTAATATTAACTCCAAGGAACTAGACATAAACATTGCCTTTGTTTTTTTCTCAGTTTGTAGATTTTGGTTTCACTCTTTTTTTAGCCACGTTCACTTGTGCGAAGATTTCCTGCTGAATTATTCCAGAATTAAAAGTAAACTAGTATTCATTGTCTTCTACACCACGCTTTTAGCGCTATTTGCGAAATAGCGGTGGCGTGCAGTCTGTACTTTGAAATAAGCTGCACTGAACTAGAATATACACGAAATAAATTGGAACAAAAAATAAGTCGTATTATGATATTATTAAGATCTCAATATATCGTTATATTTTATCACTTAAATACTTAATTTTGTTTTTTATTTCCAATATTTATTCTTAGGTAGGTACTATTTCAATGTACTGAAACCACATGCCTGTATAAAAGATATGCCGAGGGGTATAACCTAAAATTTTACAAATGTATTAAATGTACCTAGATATGTGTGACGCGAGAACAGGACTGAAATGTTTTTCAAAAAAAAAAATTATGCAATGGTATTGTTTTTATTAAAAATCACATGACTCCGTATCACGTGTTGCAAATAAGCAAGCATGATATGAAGAAATAAATAAGCAGAGAACTCGCTCGCGTGCTAAAGTAAAGTATCACAATAAATCTACAGAGTGCGTGGACTACAGTCAGAGAAGAAATAAATATTTGTTGTTATCTATTTTCATTCGAAATTTTTATTTTTATCTCGAATAATTTTAAATCAAATATGCTAGAATACGTGCTATATTAAGTATACAAAAAATATATTGAAATTGATTGTAATAGTAAATTAAGATAATTAAATGGTCGTTCGGTAAATATTCAGGTCACCACAAACTAATGAGTTAGTGGTGATCTCACATGTTTTGATGAATGTTTTATAAAATTAGTAATAGTATTTTAAAAGTTCGTAGATATCGGCTTGTTTCACACACATATCGTAATCTCTTTATCTAAAGTATACAAACATTAAAGTAAAACCAAGATTTCTGTCAGAATAATAGAAATATCGATACTTGACAGGTGCCCTGACTTTTCTCATTTAAAAATTTACGCGTATATAAATAAGTACGTCCCATCTATTTTGACTTAGGATATTATAACGTTATTATTCTGAGTATAGGGTGGACTTATCTAGAAAGTAGCACGATATAAAATATCAAAGTATTTATACTTTTCCTCAATAAGATCAAAATGATTTTGTATATTAGAGTATACGTTGTACCCTGATGAAAGAACCATTGGCCCCGAAACCTGTTGGCGTTTTCTGCAAATTGTGGTGAATACAAAGTATATTCTTATTAACCCTAGAAGGCTTTTGTTATTTTTTCTACGTGGTAACTTTTCATTAGTCGATTAGGCTAACAAGTAAGATTAAAAAATTGTGGCACTTACCGGTCCTGTTGGTGACTGAGTTGACACAAAGAATCAACGCGATACACTCAATAGTTCGAAACAGAAAGCAACAATTGTTCGCCGTGGTAGTCGAAATGATTAACATTAGCCTTCTAGGGTTAATTATATTTTTATATTCCCTCATTTGTCGCTTGTGTTTTATTTTCAACTTTAACTGAACAAGGATTCATAGTCCAAACTATCCTCCAAAAACATTTTTAACCAAAAAAATTTGTAGGTACCAAGTACAGATTCCATTACCTCTCATATGTTTGGGCTGTCGCTCTAACATATTATTATGATATAATTATTCCCTCCTACACTAGATCTTGAATATTATATACTTTTTCGCATTATATTTTAATGCGATGTTTTATTATTTGTGCATTTTTAGTATGAAATTTCAATAAAAAAAGTTGTGCTTAGTAACACCTGCTTCTTTGCCGGAGAGATTTTATTTTTTGAACCGAGTTTATGAATATATTTTCAAACGAGAAAAACATACACGAGTATAAACAGGTCGTATTGTAGAATACAAGAGTCTGAGTCGTGTAATGCGTTGTTTCAACACATTTTTTTAGTTTCATTTTTATTAACATGCACATGGGGTGATTTGAACGAATTTAGTAATGTTTGCACCAACTTCCCTTTCAACGTGAACAAGCGTTATTTATCTGGGTCGTTTTGCCGTATTTTATGTTCTCAACGAAAGAATGCGACCGCGTGGAATGGTCGGCCGATATTTACGGCTCCTTTCATTGCAAATGAGCACCGCTTCTTTGTAAAAACTACATTTTTGTGTTGGCTACGTGTTTCTCCTTACCTTGTCTTTTGTAGAATACTTTCAATTCGGCTTTTCTGTTCTTTTTTTTCAATGTGAAACGTCCGATTGTCTTTCCCTTAGAGCGTTAATAGCGTTGTTTCCAACAATTCCTTCCCTTTATTGTAAAAATAGATCTCTTGAAGATTTACATATTAAGCCTTCATTTTGTCTGACGTCCTGCAATGTTAAAGCATTCTCCCGGCTAGAGACAGACCCGGGTTCGAGTTCCGGTGGCAGCTGAATATTTTTCGATAGGTAGATTTCTAATTTGTTTAATTTATTATTTACCTGATTTTTCAAACACTGTTAAAACTTGATTAATAAATATCTTCTAAAATTGTTATTATTTTACAAACATGGACCCCAGGCCACCGAATTATATGGACACGAGCTAAAGTAAATTTCTTGATACACAACCTGTTGTCACGGCTGGCTTCAATATGACAAAAAAAATACTACGAGCTTGTGAATTTTGAAACTATTAGAAAAGGTGAAACTAAATATACTTTTAGAAAGTGTCTTAGAAAATGTCTTAAAATAAATCTCCCTTTATTACAAGAAGACGTTTTTTCTTAAGAGACTCGATTTAGATTTAGAAATTAAAATACCTTTCTTTTACTAGGGGATTTAATTTTTGCAAGAATGAATGCTTTAACTGCAGTATTAATGTATCTTTAACTCGTGCAAATGGGGACATTCTTCCGCTGTGACCCAACCCCAATTTCAACGTTTGCTTGCATTATTTTTTAATTTTTGAAAATGCATCAACCTTACACATCACCAGCTATATAATAATAAAGCATTTTAAACCTCTTCTTGTTTCGTTCAACTTGACTGAATAAAATTTTGTAATATAATTTTGTTCGTTTATGTAATACTATCCTATAATAACAATATTCAGAAATAATTTTTCTCCATCCTGTACATCTATACATCCAACCGTGACTTTTGTCTGCAGTAAAGCAGACTTTCAGATATATTTTGTTTATATAAATGTTTATGTTTTTAACTATAATATATCGAAAATAGTTATTTTTACATGGAGCAACTGATCTTGTCCACAATACTTAACACACGGGAACAAAATTTTCTCACATTAACTTTCTAAATGAAGGATGACAAAGACATCCTTCACATATGTACATGTGAATGTGTTTATGCAGATATATACACACATAATATTTATGTATTTTTGTTGACATTATTTTTTTTCCTTTAACTAGTTAGATCCTACATACCCTCTCCAATCTTGATTAATCTCCCACCTTTTATTTTTATTTTTAACTTGTCTTGTGCTGCAACTCACATAAATTGTTTATCCGTGGAAACTTGTAAGATGGTCTTTGTTATATTTAATACCCATCTGTTATGTGATTTTTTAAAGTTTTCTGTTTGTTTCTCACAAATAAAATTAAATTTATATGGAATGAAAATATCAATGTTTTTATATAAAACATTATTTTAACAATTTTCTTTTTTTTCTTTTACTATTTTTTATTTTAACGTATTTTAACAATATTATTTAGATACATATAAATATGTTTAATACATTTATATTATTTAAAATATATACCTTTATGCTCGTAACAATATCATAGCCTTCTACGTATGCGTAAGTTATTTATTTACATTTATGGTTATGTTAGATTATGCTGTGGTTCTTCAATTCCATTTTAATGGTAATAAAATACATTTTCGTTATTTGCAAAATAAGTTTAATGTATTGACCGGCCGTGGCTGCGCAGCACTCAACAGCGGCCGCGAAGCGAACGAACGCCCGAAATGAATTTTTCTCTTTATGTGATAATCCTCTAATCCATGTCGGTGGCGACCCTCAATGAAGCAATTAAACAGGCCCCGCCATGCGGGCATCCAGCGCCGACACACACAGACGGCTCTCAATTGCGTGCAATTACCGCTGCGGAGTCGGCTGCACCCGCTGCAGCGGCCGCCAGGAAATGTGATATTAGCGGCCGAATGCACTTTGACGGCTGCGATCGCGATAACGATCATGCGCGAGGCGTTATCAAGTATTCCTAAAATTTATTTATTCCTGTGCATACGGTGCGTAGCAACATCGCAAAAATTAGTAAAAACACGGCGAAATCCTTGCAGTAAAATTTCCGGGTTTCGGTTTCGATTCCCGGTGAGATCACAATAAAAATATCTGATTTACTCAAGCCTGGGTGTTTTTGTGATGTGTTTACCTTCTGCATTTGGGCCTCGTGGCCTGTTGGGGCGTTAAAATAAATAAAGCAATCAAAATAAAAATCACAAAAGCACTGCATATTTTAAAATAACAAATAATAAAATAGCAAAAAAGAAATAACGATAAATAATGAAATAAAAAATATATTAGGTCCTTACATATGAAATTGACGTTTAGTATGGGAGGAACATAAAGCCGATTTTTTTTTATTATAATATATTTATTTAATCAAAGTATGTACCATTGCTATCTATGCACTTTTGCCATCTCATAGGTAGTTCATCGATCCCTTTACTAAAAAAACCATTCGGACGGGAATCAATAAAATCTTTGAAGGCGGTTTGGACTGCCCCATCGGAGTTGAATTTTTTCCTTTGCAAGAAGTTATCCAAATTTCGAAAAAAATGGTAATCTGTTGGGGCAAGGTCCGGAGAGTACGGTGGATGTCTTAGACATTCCAATTGAAGCTCCTCTAATTTGGTAGCCGTCTGTTGTGCAGTGTGTGGTCTAGCGTTATCATGAAGCAGCAGTGGCCTAGAGCGATTAACCAGCCTCGGTTGTTTAGCAGCTAGCTTTTCCATCATGGTTTGCAGTTGCTGACAATAGACATCTGCCGTAATCGTCTGGCCAGATTTAAGAAAGCTGTAGTGAACGACACCAGCACTAGTCCACCAAACGCTCACAAGTAACTTTTTTGGAGTCAATTTTCGCTTGGGGCATGGTTTGGCTGGTTCGGCAGGGTTCAGCCATTGCGATGAGCGCTTCCGATTATCGTACAGGATCCACTTTTCATCACAGGTAATGATTCGATTTAAAATCCCTTCATTATTGTGCCGGTTGAGTAATGCAACGCAGCAGTCAACGCGCGTTTGTTGATTTGCTTCACTCAATTCGTGAGGTACCCACCTTTCAAGCTTTTTCACCTTACCAATTTGCTTCAAGTGGATTAAAACAGTTTTATCACTAACACCGCAGCCTGCAGCTAACTCGGATGTGGTTTGCGATGGATCCGCTTCCACAATAGCCTTCAATTCTTCATTATCAACTTTGGTCTCCGGCCGTCCACGGGGCTTGTTCTGCAGGTCGAAATTTCCAGAACGAAAACGTTGGAACCAAAAACGCACTGTGTTTTCTTTTGCGGCACCGTCACCATACACATCATTAATCCTTCGAGCCGTTTCTGCAGCACTGGTGCCACGGTGGAACTCGTACTCGTAAATAACGCGATATTTCAAGTTTTTCATTTTGTAAACTGAGTGACGCAAAGAAAAAAACAATTGAGGAAAAAACAAATGAATTATAATTTTCAAAACACAAATACATGAGTAAATAGCTGTATAAATTTGGATTTGGAATTCCTAACCAAAGAGAAGATATTTGAGATCAAATTTGCCAGTACGGCAAAACGTCAATTTCATATGTAAGGACCTAATATACAAAAAAATTATTAAATGAAACACTATATTATGATGTAATAAATGAATGAGACAACAAATATACGAGTAAAACAGTAAAACGTTATCAGATTTTAATTAATATAAAAACTACCACTGTCTCAGAATCGGATGCATGTTTCTTTTGAAAGTAGTTAAGCTGTCGTGGAATACATCTACTTACTCGCTGTACTCATCGCCAAGTCCGTGTAGTCGCGGCAGTGTAATAATAGTGTATGTGGTAGTTTGTTCTCGTATTATCGTAATAGTATATATCTTTTGAACGCGTTGACAATGGAACTCTAAGACATACTTTATATACACATCATAGTGAGAAAATCAGGGCTGTCAATTTGAGAATTTATCATTTTGTACAGAAATATTAAGTCTATTAATTTCTTTCTATCTGACAAATAAAAAATATTGAGTTCATAACAGAATGTTAGTAATCTTAGTAAAAACCACTACCAGATTTACGGTCTACCGGTTTCGAGACGTACCCGTCTCTTCGTCAGGACCAACACTACACTACTACATTCACAACACTATACACCCCGACCATAGTATTGTCAAACTATCACCACTATTGTTCACATGCGTGTTAATCTTGTCAGAGACAAGCATGCACTGATTACGAACCATTGAACTACTGAACAATTCAGGGATCTAACGAGAGAGAGTGATCTGGGGATTCAGGGATTCAGGGATCTGAATCTTATAATGTCTAACCACAAAGTGCTTTAATGTTAATAATATTAATTATAATATTGAGTTCTTTCATAAGCATGTTGCAATTAATTGAAGAAATGGGTAGATTTATTTTAAATTGACAAATCTCAAGAACTTACGCTGAATACTCTCTTATGATCTGTTCACGTACATCATAATGGAGGGACCACATAAAAACATGAATATCGAGACACAATACTAGGAAAGTAAGTGTTAATAATATTATGATTGCTTTTACTATTCGAAAACATATATATATATATATATATATTTTTTAAAATAGAGATGTGAACACGCAATACGTGTCACATCAATATCAAACACAAACAATTAACATTACCAATAAAAAGATTGCAATACACTAGTGACCGAGCGAAGCTTCGATTTCCGCCAAAAAACTACGCTCGGCTGCGGTTTCGATTCCGGCAAATGGTTGTAATTTTCAAGAAATGTTTTTTTGAATGAATTTTTGAATGAAATGAAATGAAAAAAAAAGACAAGTTTATAGTTTAGTTACTGATTATTTATTTCTTGTATTGCTGTTCTCCAAAAATGCTTCTTAAAAGATTTGTTTGTAGTATTAAGATTGCTATTGCGATATCTAAAGACTAATAAAATTTCATATTATTTGTTCACTAAAATAAGTTTATTACGAGTATAACGTATAATATTTTTTTACTATTTAAATTTATATATTTTATTTAATTTAACCCGAATGAATTATTAAAATTTTAGGATAAAACACTATATTTCACGGTAAAATGTAAATTTTTATCTGAATATGTTTCGGTTTAAGCCGAAAACAGAACAGACACCGAAATTCGGTTTCTAATTTCTAACTCTAAAATCTAGTTTAATTAGGTAATACACACATAATGAAAGTATCATAATGTGATTTACAGTGAGATCACAATATTGGACAAAGTTTAATCCGTGGTTCTATAAAGGTGGCCCCTATTCCTGAAAAAAAATAGATATAGAAGACAGCCGACTCAGATGATACCATCTGGACCCGTAATGGGTTGGGAGAAAGATCACGTGATGCATATCGATCGATAGCAATCGCGATCTTAAAGATTTAAACGTGACCAAGGATGCAATTCAGTACAGAACAGAGGGGAACAGAACGATAAGAGTAGTCGATGAATGGGATAGAGCATAAGACGGTATAACAAAGCAGAATAGCCAGAAAGACTCTCTAGTGTTATTGTCCTACATTGCTACCTTCTTAAATTTGAATAGTTTTGCTTTTTAAGCCTACATTTGTATATCTATCTCACTATGTATGTTATTATACATTTGACCGATTTGAACCAAATATGGCGTAGACCGCCCCTGTACCTGAAGCGCCCCTGCACTATGATTTGCGTGTATACATCGAAAGCCATCCCCCTCCAAATTTTTCTCAGTCGCACTCTAGGTTCCGCAGGAAAATATTTCCCTACCCTGGACCTAGTCTTGCATTCATCGGCTTGCGCAAAATAAAGGCACCCTTAATTTCCTATTTTCAATTTTAACTAAATGTGATTCTTGTGTGATGCCCGCCACGGATCGCTAGAATACGATACACAAAAGGATTTTATTGATGTTGTAGATCTTTGGGAATGTTGAACCGGGAACATGGAACTAAAGATGAATTCCCAGATTACATATTCGGTAATATGCTTAGTCGTATGCTCGTAATATTTGAGAAAAACTCTTCTAAAATTAATGCAATAATCATATTGGTTTTAAAGCGTTGTTACTAAACGAATGATGAATAAATCGAAAAACCTATTGATATTTCAGATATTATGTAGTATGCCTGTAAACATAATATTTTTTCTCATTCATAGTTTTCATAGTCTCTTCAAAAAGCTTTTAAAATATGTACGAGTATGTGTGGCATTGTGCAACTTCCTTCATTGCATGACGAGTACTCACTCGCACTAGAGTTTTCGCAGAGCGGACATATATTATTATATTTATGTGGGTGGACCACGGACTACTATCCCCGTGACGCGGTTTCCATGGACCGGTCTTTCTGGTTCCAGTACAGCTACTTGACGCTATCGGGGCACCGCGGCAAGTGCGGCGGTGACCAAGTAATATATTACCACCGACTTATAAAGTCGTGTCGTTTCCTCCTTTGTTCTGTAAATTCCAAGGAACAAGTGCCTTCTCCTTGCGGAGTTTGCTCCGAGTGCTTTAATTAACATAAAACGCTCGCTCAGTTTACGGCTTTGACACTGGTCAAAGTTATTGTAATTTTTAAATTTATTTCTTGGGTATTTATGTGTTAGAAAATCGCGTCGCGGAAAATCGCGGTGATCCACAATATATGCTCGTGCAAATTCGATGACTTTATTATTTATTATTCTAGTGTTTAGGAGAGATCCTAGTCGCTTCTCGGTTGCTCCAGGCGTTTCTAGACGTTTGTACAGTTCCTGAAAGTTGTAGAGATTACCCTGGATTGTTATAGGCCGTTCTCAATCCTTCGATAATGTTGCGACATATTAAAAGGAATTCGGGTAGAGCGCAATTCTTTTTGTTTGCCATTCCGTGACAGATTTCCATATTTTTCTCGAAATTGAGTTATCTGGAATACTTAACGGTTGGCTGGCGTTAGCATAGTGGTTATAAAAATTAAAAACATGTTGGATAAAAACCATAAATACAGATTCGATAAAATTGATAGATGTGAGAGCGATCTTGGGTAGAATCGGCGAAAGTTACATTGTGTAAAATGATGACTTAAGCCAGCCATATGATAGGTTGTAAGACCTATAAACACCAAAAGACTTCCATACAAACTTTGTTAATTAATTAAATTTATCTTAATTTGTGACCATCCTTCTGGAGACAAAGTCTGGTAATTGTGTTCCTAAAAATTTGAACATACTAAAGATTAAAAATTGAGTTTATACAAAATATTTTATTTTTATTAATAAAATATAGCGTGGCATTATATTTATATTGGAAATGTGTCCTTTATTCACCTTGCGACAATATTAACCCGCTGTTCTTACAGTCTCACAGCTGGAAAGTAAAATAAATCAACTACTTTGAAAGTAAAAGGAAATAAATCCTTTTGTATTGTACCTTCTATTATTCCACTCAAGGTTTAATTCGTTATACGAAGATCGTTTAAGAAACTCTCTCGGGAAAACCAAGTTCTTTTTTATAAAAAAACTAACCCATAAAAGCCAAGTTTTAATTTTATACTCCCTGTCTCATTTGTATTGTTTCCATTTTAATATTCTATCAACATATTCCTCTTGCTTTAAGTTCATGTAGAAAATCTATTCCATGTATATTATTATCCTTAAAACTTATAGAATATTGAAAACGTAATAATTAGTATATTGGGCACGGCGTCGGCGAAACCGTCTGGTCGGAGCCATGGCTCGAGTCAGACTAGTTGAAGCAGGTTTCGCGCCTTCTCCACGCGTCGGGCTCCTTTCTCACTGTATGGTTTCCAATTTGAAAAAACCGTTAAATATTCGAAAAATCCAAAATTATATTATAATAATTAAAAAAATTAAAACGAAAATTTGTTGGATCATTTTTATCGTCGCCACTGCCTGCAAAGTTTCAACTCGATTAGATCATGGGAAAAGGGTTAAAAATCGATCCAAAGTTTTTTCGGCAGACAAGCAGACGCTACGAGTTAAAAGAGAGGGAGTAAAAATTGGTTTAATTATGAGAGTACAATTATTGTACTGTCATACGTATTTGTAAACTTCACGTGTGTTTGTTGTGTATACAGTTCACTGGGAAGTAAACTAGAAATGAAATTTATTACATTTATTTTTGATATTTTAAAAATTTGTTTTTTATCTAATATTTATTTAATTTATAGGTATGCATTAGGTACCTATGTATTATTTACGAATACAAATTTTAAGTTAGGTACCTACTGTACATTTACCTACTAAACGAATTAATTCTTTACCTACCGGGACGTGAAAGGACATATTTTTATTTAAATATTTGATGCATTCAGAAAAATTATGGAATATAATTTATACTCTCATAGTGGTGTGCAAATATCTCTGTGTTTGTGTATTATATTCGTATATTTTGTAAAAATAAGTAAAATGAAATATGAATCTCGTAATAAACCCATCACAATATTTTATGACGCAAATTTGAATTTATCATAATGTTCTGTCACACGAAAGTTTAATAGTTTTTTTTTCAAAACATATTTTTACGATCGACTTTTACTAAAATCTACCGACTGCAAGGGTCTGCTAAATACTTTAAGCCAAACGTCTGTGCTATGAAAATAGTATTAACTTGGTGGTGTCTTGGAATGGGGCTTGAACCACCGACCACCAGATTACTAGGCGAGCATCATGACCACTACACCAACAAGCTACTCTAGATTCACTTGTGTTATTTTTTGTTTAGTTTTTTGTCACCGCGGTAACGAGTATGACGTATTTGTTTGGTCACTTGGAGGGGGCGAGCTAAGATGTTTATATTATGTCTGTTTTTTGTATTTTGGTGTATTATGGCGACACTCATTTTATATGCTCTGTAAGGGTAGACAGCGGAAAGTGGTTTGCATAAAGTTTATCATTATTAATGCTGCTTTGAGCTGTTTGGGAAATGTTGTAAAATAAACATGTTTCATGGTTTAATTAAGCGATTCCGACATTATGTTAACGACGCACTTAACAGTTGCCATCTGTTAGAATATTAGCATTTTAAACAAAGCCACCTCCTCGCGAGCCACGTCATGAGCTCGATCCCGCCTCGGGCGTGTTGTGTTCTCGCCATTCAAATAGCGCTCATCTTCATAGTCGAGCAATAAAATGGGGTTTCAAGGTTCTTCATGGGAGCTTTCCGAGGTGTATTGTGTGCGAGGTTATCCATTATTGTATTGCAAAGAAAGAGCTACTCACTTCTAGTTAGTCGACATAATGAACGGACTTGGGGAAAATTGACTGAAAAATAGAAGCAAATCTTCGAGAGTGGTACGATTCCAGATCAATACATAACGTGGACGTGCACGGAACACTAATTTATTAAATCTGTTTTACTTAAAAATACTTATGCACTAACATCATTACCTATACTTTTTTAAATAGAAATGAGAATACGGAATAGCGAAACGTTGTAACTTGTTCTACGAAAATACGACTAACTTGCTTGTCTCCTGGATTAAGGCTCGAATCACCGACCATTGTATTACTAGGTGAGAGTCTTAATCACAAGTTCAACAACCCCCTCTAATTAACTAATCTTATTAAGGCAATCGTCTGGCTATACGAGCACAATTCAACACATTCTCTCATATGTAGTTTCTCTTTTATTTTGTATCACATACTATATCACATTTTAGCAAGAAAAGTATCTGACCGATTATGGAACAATTTTAATAAATTGAAGAAGATGGTCGTTTATTTTGTAATATTGTTGAAAAAGATACACGTCACAAGTCCAATGTTCAAGAGCAATTTCTTAATTTATAAAACATCGTTGGTTTGGTAATTTGTAAATTGATTAAATAATTTAGTTTTGTGTCATTTTAAGAATTCATACGTATTTAAGGTATATGTAACCTAATGAATAAATTTTAATTTGATATCTTTCCATACAAAAATGTGATACAAAATAAAAGAGAAACTACATATGAGAGAAAGTGTTGAATTTCGCTCACGTTGCCAGATAGATGATCGTTTTAATTAAAATACTGTAAATCTGATTCTATGAAGTAGTAAAAGCTCTAAGAAATAGTGCGCTCTGGCGCCGTGATATTCTCTCAGCTTATTCTGTCTGGTACTTTTAGATCTTTTCTTGAATGTAGAATCTAGAATGCGCCTTTTTTCAGTTTCTTACATCATTTCCATTATCAGCTTTGCGGTTTCAAATTTAACTGACAAAGATTTGCTACATATTTTTGAATAAAAATATTATGTTTTTTTTTTTATTTATTTAAGAATACTGATTGATGTCTTCATTTATTTCGTCATTTTACTCTTTGCAAGCATTGTAAATCTTGTAAATCATAACTTAGGGTACCCCCTGTTCTATGTGACTCTTAGTGTATGCAGTTTTTACGTGAAATATTTATATTCAAAAGAAATCTGCTGTCGGCTGAATAATATTTAAAACCCGAATGCGCAACGCTATTCAGCTAATTGAGACATTGTGGTTTAAATTACTTTAGTACTCTTCCCCTTGTTGTGTGAAAATAATTATCGGAAGCATAAATAATAATGACTGTAGTTTAATGTTGGTTTATTGACACATCGCGCATCCAAGCTGCCTTCCCTGTAATCTGTCTATGAACCGCCTCATATAATATGATTCTTTCATTTTGTCACGCAATCATCCGTCTTTGTCTACTGTATATAATGAATGTTAAGAAATGTTAATTAAGAAACTAACACAAGGACTTAAATATCATAAGGGTGAAAAAATTTCTTGAGTGTAACTCAAAACTTCGTCGTGATTTACTAATTAACAATTGCAATTAATGATGTTAACTTAAAATGTTAAAATTAGGTTACTATCCAATAATATTTGATACAAATAAGAAAATGTGGTATAATTGAAGACGCCTAGCGAAACCTCATTCTCCGCCAAGTTGAAATTCACTTCTCTTCAGTAATCTACCTAATGTTGCATAGTAAAAATACCATTGACTGTACACTCAGTGGCAATATTTTTTTTTTTATAAAATAAGTATAAACACAAAAATAATAGCTTAATTAGGCACGTAAATCAAAAGTAAACAAATTTATTACAAACACACGTGGATATTTATTAACGCCCTACAGGGCTTTTACAAACAATAAGGCAAAGTGTATATTTATAGAATGAATACTTTAAATGAAAATTAAAAGATTTCTCAAGAAATACAATCAAGAAAAAAATAATAACCTATGAGAATAATAAAAACGTAAAGAGGACAGCAAGTACATACTTAAAATACAAATATATAAAGATAAATATGATACAACGTAAAAAGCAAGTATGACAAAGCAAAAGCTCAAGAAAAATTCAATAAAATAATCATAATATAGAGTGAAAAGCAATAGCACCGGCTTAGAAAATCGTAATATAATAATACATAACAGTTATTTATATTACTCAATCAACAATCAAAACAAACACAAATCAATTATTTAAGTCCAATTTGACAAACACTATTAATCTTTCAATGCTTCTTAATTAATAACCTTGATTATGAGTCGAAAATGTTCAAGCTATTATGACCTAATATCAATAGTTAAGGAGATATGCGGCATCAAAGTTTACATTTTTTGCAATATTTAATTTATTTTTTTCAAAACGTTGGACTATCATTACAGTAACTCATATCGATGACGAAAAATTCATTCGTTTCAATACAAGTTAAATAAAATGATAACAACCCTGAAAAAATTCTAATTGGAATGTTTTCCAATTGGAATTCGAAGGTTTTTATTTTTTTATTTGACTTGTATTAAAGAGAAATGAATTTTTCATATTCGATATAATTTACTGTAATGATAGTCCAACGTTTTACAAAAAATAAGTCAGAAATATTGAAAAAAAAATGCAAACTTTGATGTCGCATATCTCCTAAAATATTGATATTAGGTCATAATAGCTTGAACATTTTCGACTCATAATCACGACAGGAATATAGTCCTGCGAGGTTATTAATGTTTTACAAATAACCCTGTATACAAACAATGCATATAATGCAAAACAAACAAAAAATGTTCATAAATTGAGATGAAAAGTCATTCATGCCTTGAATGCGCCTAGAAAATGGATTGTTAGTAGGCAGGCCACATCGTGGTACGAACAATAGTCATCTAGTGGTAGCCGAGAGGAATAAAGAGGAGACAGGCTGCCCTAAAACCGGGACCCTGACGCCCGCCGCACACTGGATGCGTTTTCGTACGAAATTGAGTGATACGTATACGTACGAATACGCAAGTACATTCCTAACCTTCGAAGTAGTGAACATCGCACACTATATACGCAAGACGCAATCAATGTGCGCGCTCAATACGTACGAAAATAATCGTACGAATACGCACGTAATAATTCGTATCCAAAGTGCTGCCGGCCTGACTCGAACTATGTGGAAATACGAGGCAAAAAAAGAAATGTGGGGATCATTTGGAGTGCATCCAGCAGTGCATAGAAAACGGCTGATAATGATGACTGAACATATTAACATAAAAAAACGGATTTGTTCATCCTGGCGTATATTACTCAAAGCTTTTGGAATTCATTGCAAAATATAATGTTGGTAGCTATTTGTATTGCTTATTTACACACACTACTACATATTTATTTAATATATTAATTAAGTCTAAATTTTTTCAATGTTCAAGTTTTCATAACTTAAATAGTTTTACTATGGCGAGGTTGGTTCACCGACGATTAAAAGTCCCAGGATCGCATCCCGGTGGTAACCAAATATTTTTTTATTAATCGATATTTTTCTGTATATCTTTTTGACTCGTCTACTTTATTTTCAACATATAAAATTGCAACGTACCACACAGCAACATGTTTTTTCTTCCACTTTACTACATGTTACGGTATATCAGTTACCTACGGTCTGATGTTTTTTCAAGTACCTAGTCCTAGATCAGCCGTGTACCTTTCTTGGGCTCGACCTATGCACGACCATTTGAATAAAAATATAAAAATTTCGAGATCGAAGGGATGAAATATTGAGCGATTGGCGTCACACTACTTTAACTCCTTAGCCCCAATTGCCTCGGCCTCCCCGGGGCGGCTGGCTGTGAGGACGCTGCCTTTTCATTTCCTGCTCGGGGGTGGCGCAGACGGAAGGAAGGTCGAGGCTCCGAGGCCGCGGCGAAACAGCTTTCACAATTCATTAAATCCTCCTTTGTTCCTCGAGACTATTACAGATGATGGCTGACGGAATTTTGTCAACAAACCTGGCTAGATTATTGTATTTTTTACACTCCGAAATATTGTGTTTCTTTGTAGTTGGTGATGCGGTTTATAAGAAATAAAATGCGGTTATTGTAATTACATATAGTCATATTGAGATTTGTTCAAGTGCGAGAATCGTTCATTTGCGGGAATTCATAATTTACGAGATGCTGGAGATTGGTTGGCAGATGAAGGAAAAACAGATACGACGATCGCAGCATGAATTTAGACAACAAAATAATATGAAATCCTACGTTTGAGATGCTGGATGCTGGGTGTAAGGTACAAGGATGTCTTTTTTCTTCGATGTTCCTGGTCCAACTGCAGACACAAAAAACTCCACTCGAATCGCCAATAAATTAAATTTATTTCAAATATAAAAGTGTTTTTTATGCGGGTTTCTTCACGCGTAGATTGCGGTATTACAAAGTAGCTTCTTCACACGAAGACAATTTAGAAGCAATGCCGTAAAACTGCTGTGCAGTTTGGCATATATATAATTTAATAAATATCAAAAAAATTAATAAATATATTTTTAAAAAAAGTAAGTGCGGGGTGGTAGGAATAAAATTAATTGTTGCGGTCGAGCCCATACGGGACAACAGATGTCGCTAGGCATATTAAATTAAGATGGTGGTGGACGGAGCGGGAATTAAATTAGGAATAAGTCAGGATTAATGAGGAGAACAAGGATTGGTGGATCTCCATCTTACTGAAGTCCAATCCAGCCAAGACCATCGCCTCTATCCCTCCAGACTTAATACTGGCCACACCAGTAGTAGTAACGTGAAAATCGCTTTTCCTCACTTGTTTGTGAATTTTTGAATATATGATCATAAGATTACGAAATTTTATTAATGGATTTTTTATACTGTAGCCGATTTGAGGACGGTGCAGTTCATATGTAGTTACTATGGATATAAAACTTTTAGTAATAAATAATTAAACAACCGATTTTTTTACATATTTTATCTATTGAATCAGCCAGAATAGGCTGCTTTGTTTTTAAATATGGGTCTTAATTTTAATTGTTCTCTTTTGTATAATATTAGTCCTTTCCTGTATAATATTAGTATAATCCTTTCAATTTATATATTATCATTAAATATTTAATTAACTAGACAAATTGTCTGAGTAGGTAGCATTGATACTTGACATGGAAATCAATTCAAAACAAGAGTTCACACTTTTACAAAATACAGAATCACAGCTCTGGCTTCAAGAGGAGCAATCCTTCTTTTCATCAGGTGTGATTTATAACTTATAATTGTTATAAATTATAACGTATGATTTATAACAATTATTATGAATAACGGCCTGATGCTGAGAGGGACGGCTCGTTTTGAAACTATAGTAGTGATGTTATAAATCGAGGTGTTTGTAGTGTAAGGAAATTAAAGTTTATTTAACAAACTAGAATAGTTATTGTGGTGTGAACTCTAGTGCATTTAAGAATAGTTTCATTTATACCTGATGATGAAGCGGTCTTCAAAATCGTCCGAAGTAAAAAAAATCAATGTTTAATTTTGATTTTAAAAAATACGAAGTGCCGTCGTCATCACCACAAAGCCTTAAGCTTAGTACGAAGACGACACGATTGTACCGCCGTGCATCTAGATTAGAGATGTGGAGCCACCCCCGCGCCGAGCCACCCCCTCGCGGCGGAGCCTCCGCGCTGCGGTGGCGGGACCTCCGCCTTAAATACGGGGAAGTCCCGCGGAGCGGCGACTGTTTCCCGCGCTTTCCCGCCGCGTGCACGTGCCCGCCCACGTGTCCTGACATCTGCACCGCGCGCGAGCTAGTCCCACTTACAAATATAGTCTCTGCATGCCAGTGATTGAAATATTCCGAAACTTTTCCGTAAAGGGTCAAATTTATTAAATAATCGGAAATACTGTCTACGTAAGTACATTCTTAAATTACTTTGTTCGGAAAAATCAAACGGTTAATTAATCTATAAAAGTAAAAAAATTGTGAATTACTACAACAGCTTTCAACTTAAATTGATTACTATGGCGAAATCTGATTTACTGTTTTCCTAGAGGGAAATGTTCCGGGTTCATATCCCTGTAGCAACTTAATATTTTTTCGATACAATTTATTTTTCTCTATATCATTCTATTTCATTCTTCCAATTTGTTTTAAACATTATAGATCTGTATTTTATATATTCTACCTTTACTTTACAATGTGTTTTAAATATTATGCCATAGTTAGGCCATGATTCCTCTAGCTTACCATGGGACTGGTGGAAATTAGAAGATATTGAGAGGGTAAGAGGTAAATGAAAAAAAATTAAAAGTCAGAAGTTACTTATTTTCAGGAGGAATTGTAGGAAGAAGGGGACGTAAGACCTGATGTAGATTAGAATCTGTATTATAAAAATTATAATAATTTTTTTTAAATGTGTTATAGGGAATATGAGTAGGTCATCAATCAAATATTACCTAACGCCATGAACTATTTTTTTGACGAATCTAATAAAAATGTTTTCCATCTCATTTATAACATTAATAATATGAAATTAAAACTAATGTTACTAACAATTAATTAAAAATATGACATTCAAATAACATGATTTATGTGAAAATTTTATATTTCGAGTTATTTTGACTTTTGAAATGGACTTACATAAGTATATTTTGAAACCAAACATTGGATATAGTTTTCTTTTGAAATACAAGCATTTGGATTTAGGTTGATTATGAACTGCAAAAAATGAATATTTTCATTGATTTGTCAGGGATGTTGTGAAATAATACACCCACTTGGGTATATTATTTCAGTATATGTATAGAAAGTATGGAAAGTAAAATATTTTTGAATGTTTATAAAATTTTAAATAATGAAGACAATCATATTTTGTTCTAATGAATTTGAATATTGGTTTGTTTTGAAACTGAAGTTGATTTTTAACAAGCAATTACTTCATATTGATACCTTTTATGATAGTTAACTAATGTTTAAAATGTAGGAATGAATTTAGAGAATGTTTTGACATTAGAATCTAAAAAAAAAAGTTGTGGTTAGATATATTTTATATTTTAATATTCTTCAACTCATGTATTATAAAAACCCATCTTCGTGTAGCTATATTAAAATCACCGAAATTTTCGGTAAGAGATAACATTTATTATGAGACAATATCTCGTAGCAATAGCGATTAAAAAACAATAATGAAATTCAATGAAAATTAAACAACTAAATATAAAAATATATAACTCTGTATTCCACTTATTCTGCAGGTTTTTTCTTCTATGAAAAAAATATCCCTTACATTAAATTAAAAATTGCCAATTTCTTTGTATTTTGATGATAATATGTAAAAGAAATGAAGTAATCAATATTGTCTACTTTCGACCGTATTTTGAGCTGAGCAGTATTGCTATTTCTTTTACTTAACAGTTATGTATAACATTGTAATGCCGCCAATTTTGACTTTTAATGTTTGATAGGTTTGAAATTAATGAGTTCAATCAATCGGAAAGCTGTAAAATATAAAGAAATGTTAATTAATTCACAATTATGAATAATGAGCTTTCTAATGTATTGAATTCATTAATTTCAATTCAAACTTAAAACGTCAAAATTGAATAACAAGCACGTGCGTGCAGTGGGAACATTGAAGCATGACTTTTTGTAAACGTTTATTTTGGAAAAAATATAGAAATCAAATTATGCTACAGATATTTATGATATATCAATATAAATGCTACGATAACAATTGTGAAAGAAATATTACGAAATATATGTTATATTCCGATTTTTTCCCAAATAATTGGTTACGTAAAAGTCATGCTGCGATGTTTCCACTGCATGGCCCTGCTGTTACGTTGCAGAAATAGAAATATTGCTTAGTTCAGAATATGGCCATTCATGTCTTCTTTCTATCGTATCTTATCAATTATCATTCGGCTGTCATGTTGGCTAACTTTGTTTACGGCACCCCTTAAAAGATCCACATTAAACTGCCTCAAGTTCTTCAGCCGTGATGTTCTCCTTCTTCCAGGACCCCGATTCTAGAAATCTTTTAGTAAATTTAATGCATTAAGCATTATGAAGTCCAAGAAATAATAATATCGTTCTAATTATATATATTTTTATTTTTACTCCTTTTCTTTTAACTCGTGGCGTCTGATTGCTTGCTTGTCTGACGAAAAAACTTTGGATCGATTTTTAACCTTTTTCTCGTGATCCAATCGAGCTGAAACTTTGCAAGCAGACTCGTGGCGACGATCAAGAAGACCTATTTATAATCTATCTATAAAATTTTCCTTAAAAAAATTAATGGTTATAGTATAATTTTGGATTTTTCAAATTTTTAATGGTTTTTTCATACAACTCAGTAAGTTGTATGAAAATACTCCGACGCATCTGGTAGACATGAAACCCGAAAATGAGAGAGGGGGTATTGTAAAAACTTGGTTTTTATGGGTTAGTTTTTTTATCACTTTCATCCTTTGTATCTACTGTTTACATATTGATTTTTTTTATTTCTTAGTACTTTTTTCTCTCTAACTACTTTCTACATATTACTTGTGGTGTATAAAAGCAAAGGCAGCAATATCCAAAAAAAATTGAATGCAATCGTCAAGGATTACTAATTTATAATGTACTGAATTCGAGATTTTATTGGATAATAGCTTATAAATTTATAGGAAACACGATTTTGGATGGGATAGATATACGAAATATAGAATTAAATACATTTTAAATTAGTAATCCTCGGTGATTGCAGTCAAAACATTTTTTTAATTTTTTAGATTTTGCTGCCTTTGCTTTTATACCCCAAACTTAATGTATTTTCTTGTGACTTTTTGTGTTTATATTGTTGATATTATATCATTTTTTATCATGTTATTCCTATGTAGGTACTAAGATTGTTATGATGGAAAAGTCAAAATCAGGGCGTACCTTGTTGGTCTTGTGGTTAGGACACTCGCCTCGTGATCCAAAGGTCGCGGGTTCGAACCTCACTCCAGACTAGCAAGTTAGTCCTATTTTCATAGCACAAGCGCTTAGCTTAGTTTGAAAATAGTAAGAATATTGATGTGACACGTATTCCGTGTTCGCATCTCTATTTTAAAAAAATATATATATATATATTATAAAATGAAATAAAAATAAATGAATTATGAATGATCAAAATATAATTAAATTATATTATAATTCTGCTCTCTTAATCTCAATCGCCGTTTTGGTCGCTAAATAATTTTCATTCACATAAATATTATTTCTCATTCTTATACTGTATTTAACTTCAACATGTCCTCTGTGAGACTCCATCTCTTTACGTGCCGACTAATTCAACAGTAAGTTCAAAATATACAAACGTCTTGTTTAAAAAGCTCAATTGAGCCGTTAGTCATATCTATTTTACGGCAATTAATATCAGCGTGTCACAAAATTGTTTCTTTGTCTGTTCTTGCAAGAAACTATTTATTATGATGCAATTATTTACATGGCGCGTTCATACAACACATCCCATACCATACACAGTTAACAAGTAGATCATTATAGAGGCATCTTTTTGTTTTTTATCGAGTCACACAGCAACGTGTATTTAGTGGCAAGATAAAAAAAATGATATGGCAGCATAAAACATTGAATCTTACGTCAAAAGACAACGAGCCATAGCAATATAAAACTAAAAATATCTACTGTCAATTATATTACGTGAAAATGATCTTTTGTCGCGTCGAACACAGTAATTTTTTTAAATATTTTACAGTTGCAGTAATGTTGATGGAAAATCCATACTTTCTTTTGTTCTCTACTTACTTTAAAAATTAGATAATATATATTTTTTACTTTAATTATGGGTGTGGTAATTTGTTTTTTAGCATATTTATGTTAATAGTTATCTGAACTCATTTAGTGTAAATGAATGAATACATAAACGATTGTTTCACTTCAAATCTTCCAGACAGTGAATTTTTTTTTTCATAAAATGCTCATTTATCTATAGAAAGGTCGAGACGATGTATAAGAAATGAGGATATGGGTAAATAATGTTATGCTTGTTTTCAGATATTCCGATATTTCCCAGATATTGAGAATATTTCTCAAAAATTTCCGGGATTATTTATTGTGTACATCCGGTATAACTGCCCGTAAACCTCTGGTCAGAATAAATAAATAATTTTTATGCCTTACAATAAAATCCCGATAACCTTCGTGAGTATGTTTGGAGGTTATTTCGTTGAATTGCTACATCTTCATCTGCAATCCAATAAATAGTATGTAGATATTTATATAATATATATTTATTTTTGTAACTAAATATAATAACTTACATTATTTCATGATTATAATTTATGTGACCCCTGAAACATAGAATTTGTTCAGCTTTGTTTCATTTTTATTTTATATAAAAAGAGCATTATCGAAAACCTTTATAATCCACCTCTTCTCTTATACGTTTTTAAATAATAATTTACATTAAAATACTTATCTTAAAATCTTTATCACTTCGTACCTCCCACGCACTCACTATTCTTTAGAAAAATTTCTACCGGTTTTTTTTTATAGTTTTAAACTCTTGTTTATATACATAAAGCAATATTATATATGCATTACGGCATTTTATTTCCGAAGTGTTTGTCTACTTTTATAAATATCTCATAAGTATAAAACTACAATGTATTTGCTACCGTTAATTTCCCTAATAATTGAAAAAATTCCTCGAAATCTGTTGTCATCATCACATGGGCTCTGCAACCTCTGATGAATTCAAGAATTTCCCTAATAGATTTATTTTACGTGCAATTTCTCTCCAGTCATAGATTTTTAAGACAGGTAGGTATCGCATTGAAGACATTGTCACTTGTCTTCATTTGGGTCTTCTAAAGGTCTATTGGTCTTGTATTCGGCAGAGATTTTGGTGATTGCTGTACGGTCATATTCTCCACAAAGCCGAACCACCAAAGTCTTATTATTTTAATAAACCGCGAGTCGCTTATCTTATTATACAAAGTGTGGAGCTCATTGTTGCAATTGATGTATTTATGATTAATTAAAATAAAGCTGCATTTTGTGCAATTCAATATAAATGCAAATTTTCAGAATAATGATGTGCACTAAAGCTGACGCGAATGTGTTGACATCGCTCCGTCACCGGTGATGCATTTACCATAAAAACAGCACTAAAATTTCTGACCAAAACGCGCATTCTGCCATAAACCGTCCACATTCGCGACAAAGGAACATTACAGCTAAGGATAATAATAACATTCGTAAAACTACGCTAGTTTTTTGGTGCATTTTATTCGCGCACGAGAATAAAACTGCAAACAACCGGGTGTTATTACCTTGTACCAAATATTGGACAATAGCAGACGGTTCCAGCGCGCATGTAAAGTGAGGGCGGTCCGCGGATTTGCATAATTCTCTCCTTACAGAACCATCAGTCCATGTTCGTTACCGCCAGCTCGGGAGATAACACCAGAACCGTGTTATTGGCGGTCGTGGCCATGGGCTAGTCCACGCGGTCCGCCATGTTTTGCCGCCAATTTACCTAAGACTGGTCCGTTTTTGTACGTCGGTCCGCAACGCGCCGGGAGTAATAATTTGCATACGCGGGCGCCGTCGGTCATCGCGGGGATGTTTCGATAGATTTTACTGGTGTTAAGTTATGGGTTTTGTTCTCCCTTCGGAGTTGCGGACTCTGAACGGGATCGGCCGCTCCGAGCCAGCATCTTCGACCGGTCAGATTTGATGTTTCCCCGTGCAATTTGACGTGATGGATGTTCAGATAAGCGCGACTATAAAAGGAGTCGCGGGCGGTGCCGACGTATTACGTCGTATTTACCAGGGGCGCGCACTCCGTGTAACGAAGAAAACTAGGCACGACTATTTTTCGCGGAATAAAGCTGAATTTCATATTTGTTTGAAATTGTAATTATGTATTTTATAGGAATCACCGTAGTGCAATATTTTGAAATGGCAATGAATACTTGGTATACTGATAACAGAGATCCGCGATATAAACCCTAACATAGTGCAGCTAAATAAATAAATGATATAATGTATCAAAATAATAATAAACCAGAATAAAATTCAATACAAAATAAACTTGAATAGAGCAAATGGGAGTGGGAAACAGGTGGAAAAGGGAGGAGGTGTCTGGTGTTATGTTTGAGGGAGGGAAAACGATAAAGTGTATTTGCGGTTTAGTTCGCATGAATAGATGATTGGCCATAATGCACCCGGTAATGTTTCTAAACTGTATAATGCAGAGTCATATAGATTTTTAAATAGCCATCATTATAAGAATTATTCGTACATGTATTTACGTATTAAGTATGTACCTCCACGCGCAAATTTTTCAAAGTTTGCATATTTATATGTTCACAAAAATCATCTAACGGAAAAATTGTATTTTTCCATTAGATGATTTTTTTTATTTGTAAATGTAAATAAATAAAAATTTGTAAATGACAAACTAAGATGCGCATGTCTTTCGCAAAATTTTCCCCAAATGTATACAAACTAAACTAGAGTAGCTAGTTTGTCCATTGGTCGGTGGTTCGGGCCCCATTCCAGAAGGTTAGTCCTGATTTCATAGCACAAGCTCAGTTTGAAAATAATAAAAATATTTTAAAAATATGTATATTTATGAACTCGCACGACGCGGTGTTCTGAATACACGCCTTTATTTAAACAGATATGCTGCAAAACGGCGCAAATGTAATGCAAAACGCACTTGAATGTATACATTCTAAAAAACTATTCCGGTAAACCAGGTATTATTTTATATTATAAAATATTTTAGCCTTTCACTCTATGACATGGAGAATTTCATGAGGAGTAATAATACTTATCAATAATTGAAATTAATTCACACCGATATACTTTTACAAAAATGTGCTATTTAAAGAGTAAGTGGGTATATTGTATGTATAGCCCTTCTTGCTTTTGCAGCATCCGTCCGAGTCCGCGCGTGGTGCCGCCCCTGGTGCTCGCTCTCGCCACTCCGACACTTTGCCCCCGTCTCGTTAAACGCGAGAGATGAATTTCAGCTCTGAATTATTATTCTTTAATACGGTAGGTAGCGAGAGGTTATCTCTTTTATGGTCGCTCTGTTTTAGCGCGTTATTATTTTCGTGTTGCTTTAAAACGAATTTGTGCACTCTTGATAACTTTAATTGGTCCGTACTTTATCGCTCCGCTCCGTGTGCAACACTTTATGACCTATTTTAATGTTTTATCTTAGCCTTCCCCACCTCCGAGACGCGCGAGTGCCGGATCGTAGTCATTACCTCGCAGCATTGCATATGATTACCGAGGTTTTAATGTAGAATTTGTTTGTTCACCGGTACTCCAGTAAAACTACGTTAGATATAGCTAGTTTTACCAGGAACGATACCAGGCAGCCCTTAACCCTTTTGAAATCAAAAGATTTTACAGTCTCGTAACACGTTACACGCTAGGCAAGAGCGCTGTAATCCTCTAATGAATAGACTGCGGTGTCGATTTGTCCCATTCATTATAATCCGTCATTTTTTGTATGAATTTTATGCACTGATTTAATTTTTTATACAATTTTTACATCAAATGTTAGTACAACATGTAAATTTGAACTTCTTAAAAGCCTACTAGTTCGTAGTACATATTTTTAATTCTGTATACCAAATGAAACAATTGGCGAAACAAAGAAAAAAATACAAAGACACCTACATAGACATTTTGAATTAATTTTTTTGTTGTATTTCTGATAAGTTTATGTAACGAATAAAATAATTATTAATTTTGTACATTTATAAATTATAATAAAATAAATAGTTCATACATTTTGTTACAAATAATAATTGTAAAGAGTTTGCAAGTATCCCAAATTGCACATACACCCGTGCCTACATACAACTTGGTAATTAATTAAATTTTTATCATCAGTATTAGTAGATAATGTTATTAGCGAAGTGAGGATGTGTGCAAAATTTGAACAAAATCCGCTACAATATCCGGCTGCAGTTTGAAAATGACAAGATTGTTATTTTGATGATTTGATGATTGATGATAAAAATAACAAGATGTAGATTTACGATAGTCCGCCTTGTTCGGTGATACTACCTCAACATTACAAAGTAGACGGGACGCATTTATTTATGCTCGTGTAATTACTTAAATAATTTACATTTACCACTTATGCAGTTTTAGATGAGACTTTTGGAATGTAGATGTGAATCTACATAGTCTATTAGTGTGATATGTTGTTGAGTTGGAGTGTAATAGATTCATAAATAATTGTCATAAAAAAACCCAAGACAGGAAGCAGAAATTACATCGGGTGTTAGGTCTGCATGTACGATGGTGCAATATCACTTTCCAACACCCAACAATTATTGCATAATAGGTTGTACAGTAATGGCATACACATAAGCTATTTTAAATTAAAATAGGGAACATCAATACTTTGTTACACTATACAGGGATTGTAGTGTCAGACCTCCGCGATGTCTGTTCTTAAAACAAATCTGAGTAAAACGTCACGCGAACCAGTCATTGCATTCTGGAGTTTTGTCTAAAATATAAGTTTTTGATGATGTATATATGTTTTTTAATATTATTTTATTATTTTAAAAGTTGGCGAAATTCAGTTTATTTCACTGACATCTGCTAACTTCTTGATCCACAGAGGTCAAATATTAAATCAAAGCCAATATTTTCGTCAGATTGATAAAAAATATTGACATTTGACAATTTGGGGTATATATACAACAAATAACTGCCTTGTTATTTTCAAAATACGGCCGATCATCTCCACCTTGTGACAGTTAGTTTCGAGAAAAATACAAAATAAATAATTCACCTTCCACGCTAGCTTCAAATTGCTATAAATCAGCTTCAACTTTCGGAATTTTTGAATAATGACTCAAATTATCCTAAGAACTTCAAGCTATAAGATAAAGCAAAAAATGGAATTATCAAGGTAGTTGTAACTGCTTAATCAAATTATTTATAACTAACTTTTTATTATTCCGAAGGAAATGGTTGATTCCGAAACCAGTTGAATAAATAACCTTCCTGGTTATATAAAGTGAGCAAAGTTTTTTATAAATTTCATTAAATTAAAAACATTATGCAATCCGTCGGACAAAATCAATTAATTATACAGGCGATACATTTGGGCGGTAGATGATATTGAGGCGTCTTGCTTCGATAGGATGATCACCAAATAAGTTCCAGGGTTTCGAAAAGGACGTATTGTTATTTGCTATTAACATGATACGCTCGGTGGGTATACGACCTTGCTCTATCCTCCTCCTTTTTAATAATTTAAGTGACGTCCTTCCGCATCATGGTTAGTTTAAGATTTTCTAAAAGAATACGGGTGCACGCTGTAATGTCTTTGTTCTCGCTTGTTAAGAGCGCAATTAATTAATCAAAACCCGCGAAATATGAAGGAAAATAAACGAACGCCACTTACAGCACAATTCCATTAGCGGGCGGGAGAACCGACACAATAAACCCGGGTTAGTTTTACAGGTGCAATAATGCAATCAAAACGAAGCAGCGGGGCAATAAAACCCGAGATAAAGCCGAGACTGCAGCCGGGGTTGCTGGGAGCCGGGTTCCTCGAATTAGAACTCTTACGCTAATGAGATCAACTACATTTTTAAGGTTTTATCTTTCTCCTCCGCGCGCATCTCGCTGGAAGAAGAAACGTAACCTGGCCGCGTTTTCAGCATTTTTTTCTTTTCCCATCTTCAATGTGAAATTTTTTCCAAGTAATTGGGTTAGAAATTAGACTTTACCTACAAGATACAAAATAGTTAAAAATCCACCTTATTTTTAGGATACTCTTTAAAATTTTCACGAAAATTAAGCGTTTTGCCCACAGCGATACCCACTAATTTCTTGACTGATAAAACATTCATATCTTTTAAATACAGAGTAGGCATTTAGTGGAGGCGGTAAGAATAATTATAAATATGTTCGCAATAAAGGATAAAAAAGACAAAATATTTGTGTACCTATGTATTTTCTTACCTTAAACTCCAATTATTTGTTTATTTTAATATGTTAGGATGTTTGTTACCATTTTATTATTTATATCATGTTCAATAACTTTCTTATATAA
Source organism: Agrypnia vestita (assembly GCA_016648135.1). Classification (NCBI taxonomy): domain Eukaryota; kingdom Metazoa; phylum Arthropoda; class Insecta; order Trichoptera; family Phryganeidae; genus Agrypnia; species Agrypnia vestita. The sequence continues at coordinate 71,883 of JADDOH010008949.1, read as the reverse complement.
CTTGTATCTATTTTATTTCAATTAAATAAAATTCTATTCGATTAATAATATAAAAATCTTTATTATATACATCCTATTCTTAATGCATAGAATAGGTCAGTTTAATTTTTTTATGTAAACTTTAATTTTGAACAGTACTTCCATTTAATTGAATAAAATTAAATGGGAGTATTGTACAGAACACACACTCTACTTGGTGTTTATCAAAATGAAATTTGCAATAAAATGATGTAATATTGACAAAATAGATTAGTATTAGACGGTTTACTCACAAGAATAAGATGACCTCTAGATGACGATGTTAATAAAGGTTAATGGTTGCAGGCGGCCCTCGGGAGGGGCGGTGACGGCGGTAACGGCGGCATGCGGTAACGCGGGCCGGGCCGCGCCCCTCGCCCCGCTCCCCGGCGGGATGGACCTGAAGGGGATGGAGCTGCTGTACCGCGGCGCGCCGCTGCCCCCGGAGGCCGCCGCCGTGAAGCTGGAGCCGGAGCACGCGCCCTCCACGTCCGGCCGGAGCGCGGCCGTGGGCGCCTTCAGCGGCGTGGGCGGCAAGCGGCCGCGGCTGGACGAGTGGATGGCGGCGGGCGCCTCGCCGGCCGCGCCGCTCACGCCCTCGCCCGGCCCGCCCTCGCAGTCCTGCACGCACCTCTCCAACGGCTACTCCTCGCCCATGTCCTCGGGCAGCTACGACCCCTACAGCCCCAACGGAAAGAACGGTCAGTGAATACTCTTTATTATTTACTACTACTACTCTTTATTATTTACTACTACTACTAGCTGTGATGCGTTACAAGCGTGAAATCTTGGCAACTCAACTTCGTTATCGAACGGACCTTCGTTGTGATCAGGCGCGAGGCTACGCGGAAAAAGGAACAGAGTATCGTACACTGTTGTGAGAATGAGTATGTTATTTTAGTCACCGTGACTTCGAGTTACCTGATTTTTCTGTCTACACGCGGAGCGTTTGTGTGCCGTGATTAGTTGTCTCTTTCAATGCAAAATTTGCTACATATGAAAACCGGCTAATATGGGAATAACATGTCTATATTAATATAAAAAAATAAAAAATATAGGTATATACAAATGCAGTTCTTTCTACAGTTAGCTAAAGCTACTCCGCAATATTTTACAGGTAGATAGATCTCTACACAAATTATAAGTCGAAAATTTTAGACCATCAATTTCCTAATAGATAACGATAGTTATGTTGATTTTTTTTTTAATTTTTTCCCACTTGTCTTCTGTAAACCGGTGGATTATCATTAGAGTAACTTATATCGAATATTAAAAATTCATTCGCTCTAATACAAGTCAAATAAAATGATCAAAACTTGCAGAAATTTGAACCAGATTTAATTTGTAAAGTTTTAATAATTTTATTCATCTTGTATTGAAGTTAATTAATTTTTAGTATTCGATTTGAATTGCTCTAATGATGAGTTCGACAACAGTCGACATGAGTTTTACAGAAAATAAGTAAGAATTATTGAAAAAAATGTAAATATTTACACTCATGATTAAGGTAGGAATCTTCCTGTAAATTCTCGTGGGTTGGCTCTGTTACAATCTGTATATTTTCGTTATAATCAGTCCGTCGACGACATTACAGGGGTACCTTACGTTTAAATATACAATAATATTACAGTACTTTTTAATTTCAAGATAATCTGAAGTAATATTTAAAACATTGGGAACATTCAAATTTTACAATGTCGCAATCAATAATTGAATACGGAGTAATTTTTTGCGGTAATTATATTTGATTGACTTTATTTAGACCGTAATTATATTTGATTGACTTTATTTAGACCGTAATTATATTTGATTGACTTTATTTAGACCGTAATTATATTTGATTGACTTTATTTAGACCTCTTTCTATTTAAAAAAGACAATCGAATTAATGCATGTAAACCATGTGTACGAGGCACATTTTTAGTTGTGTTGGTGTGTTTATACCCGAAACACCAACACAACGAAACGATACGCGTACGTAAGGCTTACACATACTTATTTGATTGTCTTTCTCAAATAAAAAGAGGTCTAAAGCCCTTCGCAAAGTCTCACTCCTCATTTAACTTCCTAAATTATGGATAGACCAAATGCGGCAAGCAAGCAACTGCTTTTTGCTAGACCTCATTTATTTACTTTGTGGTGTAAAGCAATTAATTTGTAAAACAAGAAAAAAAGTATTCCAACTTTTAATATCAAATCACGACGTATTTTGAACAATACGAGTACATTTTACCAACCGTTTAAACCAAAAATCTCCACAATCAAACGCTGTTAAGAAATTAATTAAAATAAACGTAGAGGAATTGTTCGTGAGTACATCTTAGATGTATTGTTGAAGCTAGTAGTATTTCAAGATGTAATTTTAATTAATGTACATAACAAACAATTAGTAAACCTGTACGTGCAAATTTTATAAAAAATTGTTGAAATAAACATAAGCAAAGTGAGAACAATATTAAAATAACGAGAATGATGTGTGATAAAAATTACAAATTACGTATTCATGGCGATTAAAAATTCAATATAAATAAAAAATTTCGAGTTTACGCGTCTGTTAACTATTTTAATTAGATACACCATTTTACATTGGAACTTTTACTGTAGCCACTTTTAGTTCATTTTTAGTTGATGCCTTAAAACTTAAATTTAACCTTAGTCTTGTTTAAGTTAGACTACCAAATAAAATTACAGTAATACAATTACAACATTTTTTGCGTTTAACATGATTTAAATATATTATTAGTGATTTGGCGTTAACATTGTATTTTTTCTATATTTGAAATTTGAATGTAGTCAGTTTAATACCTCACCCGTCGATGAGAGATTCTGATACTCTCTAAACTCGAGTATTAAAATATAAACCGTGGACTTCTAAATAGGCAAAATCTGCATTATATAATTTCAAGTATACTCTTATATAGTATTTATTTATGTATATACTTAAATGTTTATCTTAATTTTATATGTATATTTTCTTTCCTTTTAGATTTATGTATTCTTATGATTGCATATGTTACTAAATTATTTCTGCTTTCTTTTTTACGTTTTTACTTCTTTACGATTGTTATTTGTTACTATTACATAAATATCAAATGAGAATAACTGCCACAGAACGGGTTCTACCTAGTGTGGCAGTTATTATTAACTTATATTAAAACAAATGTAAAATAAACACAAAAATACATAAATAATTTAAAAAAAAAACACAATTAAACTCAAATAGAGAAAACATACTTTGATTTACATCCATTTTATTGATCATCATGATTTAAATAATTTGTGGCTCACTGACTTACTCGACAGACTGGGAAATGCATCCTGATTTGCGGTCGCCGAATTATTGTTTGCTCTTTAAAAGATTTTTCGGTGTGGAAAAAGAAAATGTCGAACGATATGATAGCGCGGTAGCATGCAAACGTTGCCGTTGCATTCTGACTGCGAACTACTTACATAACATTATGCACTCTCGTACAAAATTTCTTCAGCTCTATACTTGGAACAGAAGTTATTCACCGACCTTTTTCCCGCCGAGTGGCGCACAAATTATTTTATCTCCGATGGAACGATATGATTTTTCTTTGTTCCCTTATATTGTGATATTGAACACGTAGTATTACTCTTTGTGGCTTTTTTATATTTCTTATCGCCACGGAGCGGTGATGTCACTGCACAATGGAGCAGTTTACGATTTTATATTTCTAATTCTTCTAATGACCAGCTCTCGTGTTAAGTCAAGCTCAGAATTTATGGTATTCCGGACGCGATCAAAATAAGACTTGATAGCTTTGAGAATAGTATTAGTACCACAATAATCATAAACTATTCTCAAATATCACAATTATCTTGTACCTTAAAATCAATAATATTTCAATTACTATTATTTAGCATTAAACGTTTCATTTATTGTGATGTACACTGATTATGAGTTTTGGAACCGCTCTTGCAAACGATTGACAAATGAAGTCTTGTTTCGAAACATTCAAATACAGACATCGACACTGGCTTCTCTTACCGAGGGTTCAAGATTCGATTCCCGGTGAGATCACATCTATATGATTTTCTCAAGCCTGGATGCTATGAATTTTCACGCAGAAAAAAAGTTTAAAAAAATGCGTACGTTGTAGTAGCTTACCTACATAACTATTGATATTAGGACACATATATATTATAAAAGCAAAGTCAGCAATATCCTTAATAAATGTTTTGAATGCCGTCACCCAGGATTTCTAATTAAGAATGTACTGAATTCGATAGATTTTTATAGGAAATATAGCTCTATCCCCTCAAAAATCATATTTCCAAATCACTATTAAAAGCGTTTGTCAAAATGGATATTGGAAAGCATACTAAAGTGAGAGTTGATGTCGATTTTTTACTGAAACATCATAACAAAGACAACAATATCCTATTATGTAAATAGCAAAGGCATTATTTTCCATTATTTTGTAACAAATACAGCAATAACAATTTTTAGAAGTTAAATATTTATTTATACATAATAATATATAAAAGGGTTCCTGAGGTGGCAATTATTTTTTAAAACTTATTTCCAATGAGATGTAGGTTTCATGGATTCCATAATAAATTTCCTTTTTTGTATTGTTCTCAGAATCACCTCACTGCCTTTGCTTTTATACCCCTCGTATATTAGAACATTTTCCACTCATAATTTAGGCGGAAATTTACGTGTTAAGTATGTGGACTAGCTCTGCTTCACCCCATATATTTCCTTAATAATTTTTTCTTATATAATGAGTGCTTAAAATTGGCCATTTTAAACTAAAGTAAATAAAAAGTAGGTACTTTTTTTCCACAATTCCGCTTGTGTAATTAAACTATGGTTCAAACTACTTAGAATTTTTCATTATGTAAGTTGTAATCACCGCTTTTAATATCTTTAGCTACAGTTTAGCTTGTCCTCGCTCTATTTATTTAATCTCAATCAAGGGAGAAATTGTGAAACAAGATCGTATCGCGAACTTGGCAATGTTTGATACCGCCGCCGGCGTCCATATCTGGCGTTCTGCGGGTCCGGAGCGCGCTCTGTGGGAAGCCCTCGTTATTAAAAGGTCTCACACTCGGCGTCCCTTTGTGCAAATGTTTTTAATGGCGCTTTTAATAATTTAGCGTTCCCCTTCAGACGGAAACTTATCCGAGCGCAATATTATTTCTTTGTGCCGTTTTAAATAAAATATATTCACGGAGCGTTTTAAGATTTTTTAATTTGTGTAATTTTCATAATTATTTTGAATTTTTTTACCAACATCAAAGTGAGATTATATAAAACAACACCTCTGTATATCATGAATAACTCATTATTTGTATATTGTTATCAATCTCGTACATCGAAAAACACATTGCAAAACTTTTTCAGTAACATAATAATAAAAAAATAAAGGTGCTCATCTTTTTTTATGCTTCAACAGGCCAAGAGGCCCAATTACTGAAGTACGTCACAAAACATCCAGGCTTGAGTAAATCACGTAGATCAAATTCTGACGTCACCGGGAATCGAACCCGGAACCCTCGGTTTGGGAAGCTAGTATCATACCCACTGCGCAACAAGGGCCGCCTTCTTTCTTCTTTCCAAGTACCTACTTCTTATAATGATTTTCACTTTTATCATAAATCTTGCACTTTGTCTCCAATATATGAAAATAAGATGTTTAAGGATTTATTTATTGATTATTAATAATTAAGATGAATTATTAAGGTCTCACAGAAACGAAGTTATTTATATGGGACATGATTATGCAGATCTTTATAGGGTGGTCCAGGGCTTACAAGCCCGCTAACTTCTTAAGTAATCACGTTACACAATGCAACGTTCACAGATTTCATCCTAAGAACATAATTAAACATTATACAATTTTTGAACGTTGTATATATATATTAGGTCCTTACATATGAAATTGGCGTTTAGTATGGGAGGAATATAAAGCCGATTTTTTTTTATTATAATATATTTATTTAATCAAAGGATGTACCATTGCTATCTATGCACTTTTGCCATCTCATAGGTAGTTCATCGATCCCTTTACTAAAAAAACCATTCGGACGGGAATCAATAAAATCTTTGAAGGCGGTTTGGACTGCCCCATCGGAGTTGAATTTTTTCCTTTGCAAGAAGTTATCCAAATTTCGAAAAAAATGGTAATCTGTTGGGGCAAGGTCCGGAGAGTACGGTGGATGTCTTAGACATTCCAATTGAAGCTCCTCTAATTTGGTAGCCGTCTGTTGTGCAGTGTGTGGTCTAGCGTTATCATGAAGCAGCAGTGGCCTAGAGCGATTAACCAGCCTCGGTTGTTTAGCAGCTAGCTTTTCCATCAGGGTTTGCAGTTGCTGATAATAGACATCTGCCGTAATCGTCTGGCCAGATTTAAGAAAGCTGTAGTGAACGACACCAGCACTAGTCCACCAAACGCTCACAAGTAACTTTTTTGGAGTCAATTTTCGCTTGGGGCATGGTTTGGCTGGTTCGGCAGGGTTCAGCCATTGCGATGAGCGCTTCCGATTATCGTACAGGATCCACTTTCATCACAGGTAATGATTCGATTTAAAATCCCTTCATTATTGTGCCGGTTGAGTAATGCAACGCAGCAGTCAACGCGCGTTTGTTGATTTGCTTCACTCAATTCGTGAGGTACCCACCTTTCAAGGTTTTTCACCTTACCAATTTGCTTCAAGTGGATTAAAACAGTTTTATCACTAACACCGCAGCCTGCAGCTAACTCGGATGTGGTTTTCGATGGATCCGCTTCCACAATAGCCTTCAATTCTTCATTATCAACTTTGGTCTCCGGCCGTCCACGGGGCTTGTTCTGCAGGTCGAAATTTCCAGCACGAAAACGTTGGAACCAAAAACGCACTGTGTTTTCTTTTGCGGCACCGTCGCCATACACATCATTAATCCTTCGAGCCGTTTCTGCAGCACTGGTGCCACGGTGGAACTCGTACTCGTAAATAACGCGATATTTCAAGTTTTTCATTTTGTAAACTGAGTGACGCAAAGAAAAAAACAATTGAGGAAAAAACAAATGAATTATAATTTTCAAAACACAAATACATGAGTAAATAGCTGTATAAATTTGGATTTGGAATTCCTAACCAAAGAGAAGATATTTGAGATCAAATTTGCCAGTACGGCAAAACGCCAATTTCATATGTAAGGACCTAATATATATTATGTTCTTTCAAATATTTGAAGGGAATATGCTTGAGACATCCATGTTCATTCCCATGACTAATATACAAAGATTTCGCCGCTTGTAATGGTACCTCGACATTCATTTAATCTTTAATAAAATGAAGTTAGTGATATTGCGATGATAGTCTATAAGTAATCGGATAAGCAAAGAAGGCTCCGGGTCCGGTATTAACTGTAGCTGTCTTCGATAGATGCATTTTTTTCTGCGCATATTAATAATTTGTTTTATTTATTTGGCGACTAACACAAATCCACAGCGCGCGCCCACCACCTACGCAGGAATGTGTGGATCAGCCGTGGCGTGCGCAACGTGTCCTCGCACCTACAATTTCCCACTTAATAACGTCGTCACATCATATTTTCATCGCTCGGCGTAGACTATAATGCCTTCGTAATTGAATCGTCACTCCGAAAGATAAGAGGATCGTCAAACGTCAATTTGCCGGTGCAGCCACTGCAGCGGCCCAAGAAGGCGACGGCTCTTAATTGCCATCCATCATAGCCCTAATTGCGGGAGATGAGAGCGGCGATTGTCGTCATCGCGTGATTAGTGATCATGCGTTGGCCCAGGGCAGTGCCGGCCACTCGGACGGGGCCGTAATTAAAATATCGGCAGGATCTAAACCGCGCAGGTCCAGGCCAGACGCGCCAGCCCCGGATCGGAGGCCGCTCACAAAGCGGTTATTTATTTATTTGTTTATTATTCATGGAAGACCAACAGCACAACAAAGAAGCATAGAAAAAATTGATATGATCATCATCATAATCATTCTTGGCACTACAACCCTTGGTGGGTCTTGGCCTCCTCAATAATTTTCCTCCACTCATTTCGGTCTAGTGCCAGCTCTCTCCAGTTTCGAAGCTCTAAGGCAGAGATATCTTTGAGGACGTTGTCACTCCATCTTAATTTTGGCCTTCCTAAGCTCCTTCGCCCTATTGGCCTTGAGTTCAACAGGGACTTTGGTGCTTGATGCTCGGACATTCTCTCCATATGACCCAGCCACCGAAGTCTTCCCAGTTTTATAAATTTTGTGACGTTTGGCTCCTTAAATAGAGTATAGAGCTCATTGTTATACATTGATATAATATAGATGGCCAATCACAGGTCTCCACATTTAGAAATATGTTAGTAATGGTAAATATGTTATGAATTAAACTTAGGCAAGTTAAGAATTATGTAATAAGAAAGAATAAAAAATTTAAACAAAAGAAAAAGAGACTTAATTATTAGCAGAAAAACATAGGCGTGTTAAAAATAATACAAAAAGAATGAACAAGAGAAAAAGAGACTTAATTATTACGTAGAAAAAAATTCAGCACTCAAAATTTTTCTTAATCTTGTGTGGCTGCACTCGAACAGATCAATATCCAATAATCTTATCAGTTTATTGAATGAATCGCATACCCTCAAGAAATATGAATTACGACGATAGTTGTATGATGTAAAATCAATGTGAAAGACTACGTGTCTACGAGATCTACAGGGAACATGGAATTTTAGTCTATTTAATAGTTCAGGATAGTCGACGTTGCCTGATACAATTTTTATTGTGATCAAAAGCTCTTACATAGCACATTTCAAGAAACGGCGATTTGGTAAGTACAAGAAATAAATAGCAATCAAATTATTTCAGTTCATGATATTATGGCAGTTATGGTTGTGACTGGTGCGCCGCGTCGGAGGATGGAATACCCCCTGACGCGGAAATGTACGAAGGAAAGGAAGAATTGCCACCCGACCGGGAGAATTCTTCCGTGTTCGTGTAGCGTGTATGAATGAATGAATTTATGCAGCAGAGCTTGTAAACAATTGATTTCTCAATTTAAAAATAGAAGTGACAAAAATGCTTAAACTCAGCCAAATATAACAAATCACTTATATCTAATTATTATGTCAAATGTTATCCATAGACCTTTCAGGTCTCTATCATATAAAAAAAAAAGTCAACACACAGTGTACTACTCAATATTGAGGTTTATTGGAACAATCTTAATTTGCGACCAAGAATATTACAATGCGTATGGTACAAGGATCGTATACAGAATAACGTTAAGCATAACAATTTTGTCTTAATAACCACTATTATATATGTAACTTTTACTTGTAGTTATTTTGGACTCTGGCAGAAGTCTTTACATTTCTTTCTTTCGTTCATCCCATCTATTGTGTGTGTTACCAATATTAAAACAACCTTCTTATCCTGAGATAAGGGAATCTGTACTTGTAAAACAAGTATAATTTTATCCATTGGATCTTATTATAAATTTCTTAAAAAAATAAAATAATGAAGTTGATCCAAAACCAGGAATATCAATATAGAAATTATACATTTTTTTTTACAATTACATGGATTTAATCAAACCTAAATGACAAATATATTTGACGTCATTTACTAGTTATAATTTTTTGATTTATTTCGTGTTGTTCATTGTTTTTTTGAAAAATCGCGAAATTCATTGTACGGTGAAGGAATTCAGTACGGTGGACGGTTCCAGTAAGCGGCACCTGTGCGTCATCGCGTCGTTTGATCCGCGCAGAGCTCTCGACCACGGCCCGCCGCGGTGCCCACGTGGAAGCGCCGACGCCGAGGACAGCGCAGAGGAGCGCTTCAATGGAGATTTATGGCATTTTTTGATTCGCCGCGGTCACGCCCCGCGGAGCGAGCGTTTGATCCGCCTCTAGCTTCTGCGTGCCTGGTAGTCTCCCCTCTCGGCGTCCTCGCCCGAGTGGCAGCGCAACCTTGGTTCCAATTTTTGAGGGAATTAGATCATGAATCTGGTCCATTGTGACTGTAAAAAGGGTATATAAGGATGTTCAATAATTTGGGTCGAAAACATAAATTATGTTATCTCTACTTGAGTTAATTATAATTTGCTACCCAAATTTAGAGTTTCTAAATTTCTTATGAAGTATTAGCGCTTGTTCAGACACAGCGGGTACCGTGCCGTTTCAGAATCGCGTGAGATCCGTAGGGGTCTCATTTACCTAGGTTTGTATGTGATCGTTCAGACACAACCGTGCGGTTAGTCAACCGCCGCGGTGCCCGCAACCCAACCGCTGGAAAATAGACCCGCACGGCGTCCGCACGATCCTATTACTATGGAGCCTTACGAGAGCGTTCAGTCGCGTTGCGGGCACCGCACGGTTCCATGTCACAACAGGAGCACGCGTGGATTATATTCTCTTTTCTATGGTTATGGATCGCTTTGACACTGAACTTTTTATTGATGAAGTGGAGAAAAGACCTGTAATATGGGATCTTCAGTGTGAGGATTACTCAAATATGCCAAGAACCAAGCTTGGCAGGAGTTGGTGGAGATATTTGGAAATGGTGGATAAAAAGAGTATTTTAGGGAAGTAGGTATTTATTAACACGGCCGTCGTTAACAAAGTAATGAGCGAATATATCTCTGATATTCAAAGATGGAGAACGGCGCCGGAGCTGTCAAAGTAACGTTTATTTTCGCGCGCACAAATCGCTTATTAACCGCGGCTGTGTGAACAGATGACACAAATCGCGTGTTTTGAAACGCGATTCTGAAACTGTACGGTTCCCGCTGTGTCTGAACAAGCGCTTATACTGACCGTGTTCAGATATAGAATACTAGCTTACCGGCGCGATTTCGCACGCGTAGATTTTTATAAAGTTTTAGTCATATTTTTATCTTTTTGCCTGTCTCAACACAGAGTTCTCTATTATCAAATGTATATAAGTAAAGCAATGAAATAAAAATGAAATGAAAATCAATTTGTGTATTGACTTTAACATATAGATATATGGTCATCGCGAAATTTTTTTATAGAACTTTTTGAGTTCTTAAACTTCTCTATAGAAAGTATTTAAATATATCTTACCGTTATGGCGGCAGCGTTCGTAAAAAACGCATCGCTCGACCATTTTTTCGTCGACTTTAGTTGTAAAATAGGTCACCACTAAAAGCCCTTTTATTTTAACGGGATAATATATAGTCTTTGTCCACCCTAAAAGTCCCATTTTTGAAATCGGATGGGTAGTTTCGGAAATTACCTCCTATATCCAAACTATATCCAAACTTTATCCAATAACCAAATGATTAATTGATAAGGTAGTGAAAAAATTTGCAAGAGTTACTGATGAAACTGTGGTGATTATAACGGGAATATTGAGGAGGGAGAAAAATATTTTCTTTTCTCTATAAATTTTTTTCTTTTTCTTTATTTTCTTTATTTGTAGTCAGTTTAATACTTCACTTGCCAATGAGAGTTTTTTTATACTCTCAATACTTGAGTAATAAAATATAAAATAAAAATAGGTTAGTAGAGATAATATTTATGTGTTCCACCCAATTTAATGATCATCATGAATAATCTCTACAACGTTTAAGTCTAATCCATCGACAAGGATATTAGATATTTGTCAATTAATTTGAACGGAAAAAACAATGGAAATAGAAATAGAAAAATTGGAAAATATTTAATACTTTAGAAAATATGCATAAAAATGATTGGTAAAAAGATGGGGTAAAACCCACTTTAGACCCCGCCCCCTCTCATTCTCTTTCGGTAGATCCCTGATGGTTCATTAGGCTAATCAGTGCATGTTTGTCCCTGACAAGAACTAACACGCATGTCATCAATTATTGGTGGAAGTGCAACAATACTATGGTTGAGGTGTGTAGTGTTGTGAATGTAGTGGTGAAGTGTTGGTCCTGACGAAAAGACGGGTACGTCTTGAAACCGGTAGACCTAAAATCTGGTAGTGGTTTTTACAAAGTTAACTAAGAATCTGTTAAATTTTTTAGTTTGAGATGTATAATAAAAGCTGACTAAATAGCAAAGAATTACTATAGGAAGTACGAAATTCTGTCTGGTGAAAGTGTAGAATATATTTAACTTTGTTAAAATATCTCAAGAGAGTCTAGTGCGAGTGTCCATGTATAGCACCTGGAGCCCTACCATGTTAAAAATGCATCGAGAAAAAAATGTAAAAAATATCCACCGGGCAACAGAGACCACTCAAAAATATTTGTTATTATTAATAGATCGCACAGCGTGAGTGCTTTTGCTGTGTGACCTTTTATACATATTATGCAGGCGCGTGCAGTTATTGCGAAACATAATATCAATTTGACTAATAACTACGATAGAAATAATACTAGATACATTTTGCGTCTCGCATAATTCCTAGCTGAGTACGACTTACCCAGTAGTACCTAGTGTCTTTGATGCAAAAATATTCTATATCTAGTAACAAACCTCGAATATTTTGCCATAATACCATCTTGAGATCCGACGTTGTGTCCTCGTAGATGCAGAGAATCCAGAATGCATAAGGTTCCTAGCGTCTACGTACTGTTTGAAAATGCTCCTCATTGACTTACCTGACCTTTGTGAACAAAGAAAATTGTTCCCGCGCTCTGCTTTCGTGTTTATTGCCGTGAAGCCATTTTATGTTTTTATCTTTATACACACAGTGCCCTGTGCAGGGTACGGCCATTCAGTTACTCGAGCGAGCCGTGACGTCATCGCCCGTAAAGTTCCTCGCCGGTGTCGGAAGTTTTGTACTTTCGTTTTGATACGTGGTTAAATTTAAATGACGTTTCGTGAAAAGTTTGAATCTTACCGGTCTTGTCTTTGGCGCTCGAGAGGGACGATACACCCGCGTACTTGCGCGAGAGGGATACGTGATGTTATTGCAAATAAAGAATATAATCTTACCCCAGATCTACTGCAATTCGCGACGTAAGTCATTTATTGAAAAATATGAAATATTATGCGGGACATCTACAATGTTAGTATATAAAAATATTTAAAAAAAAAATGTTTGGTTTGCCGGCACTGAAATGTATCATTCTTTAAGTAATTAGTTATCACATTAAAATTAATCAGCGTGTTGTTTTAAAAAAACTGACATATTCAAATATATCTACAAGTCGCGCGCATGCAGTGAGTAGGTATGTACATTGAAGCATGACATTATTTACACAGGCTTACGTATTTGCACGTAAAAAATTTCGAAATAAATATTTGTGTGACAAAATATTATGTTGTATTAAATTCTGAATAATATGATAATAATAAATAATTGCCTTTGCCTAACCTAACCTAACGCTACACTTGTAACTAATGCTGATAGATGGCGCTGTTAGCACTCTCTCAGTAAACTTTTTAGTATTTTATTCAAACTTTTCAGCAATTTAGAATATTACCACAAATTACTTCATGGACCAACAGCATTTTAAACAAAGAGAAGTCAAAAAATTCTTTTAATAGATAGTTTAAATCATTAATAAAAAGAACCATAATTTTCAACGGGTTATCTATCGCTTTTTCAAAATATATGCTTACGTAAATGTCACGATTCAATGATCGCACTGCACGTCTCTGCTAAAAGTATGTTGTATATCTTCCCCATAGTCTACACAAATATTTTTTTACATTGCGTTGCACTAACACCAGTTTTCAGAATTCATATAAAAAGTGCTGAATATTAATGGGTAGGTACGCGTATATACGCCCCTCATATATAATATTATATAAGTGTCAATTTTCTTTGAAATAAATGTACCTACGATATATTATGAAGGTATGTGATTTTGTAACCGAAACCAGTCCATTTCTATTCTTTTCAGAACATTGGGAAAATGAAATGCTTCCGAACTGTACTGTTGGCAAATAATGCAAAGTCTGCCGAATATTTAATTTTTGAAAACTAGTCGTGGACGCGTGGCGATATGGCTGGTGGCAGAGATTTTGTCAAAATATATACCTCGCTGTTTCTGGTCGTATGTGAACCAGCAGTGCAGGCGATCATTTATTCTTTATCTTGATTACCAACTCGTGATTGTAGTCTGCACGAAATGTGGACGCCGTAATTTATTATCAAGATCACATTTTGCAAAGGACAACGCTCTTGCACAAAGATTTAGCACCGCTAAATGGAAATTAATGTTTCGGTTGCGTCTGTGTTCATAAGCAAACACCGGGCGAGGTATAACGCTAATTAAATATATTTTCTTCGATTGCCCGCGAGGTTGGCCATGAAGTTGCCCGCTATCGAGAGATCTGCATCATCACCTGTGGAGGACTACGTGAAGCTTTCATTGATTTTGTTTTTCTTCTGAACAAGAAAAATGAGAAAAAACTGGAAGTCGGTCCATCGTGTTGCGGACTTTTCACAAGATCTCAATGCTTTTACCCTCCCTTCACTATTTTTCCATTGTGTCTTTATTTCTAAGTTTATCAACACATGTTAATGACCCTGATAGACGTATTATTTTATTGTAGTTCCTACTGTAATATGCCTGTTTTGCTAGAAAAAAGCTGTATTGAGATAGACGTAGTTTACAAGTTACATGTATAATCATTAAGAGAAAAAAATAAATGAGAAAAAATATTAATATTATGAGCCAGTCGGTTGACAACCTTCGATTAAAAATTTCCCAGTTTGACATCAAGATACAGTGTAAAAACGTTTTGACGCATTTAGTAAAATAACATGTTACACAATACACGTTTTTATGGTTGAGAAATGTGAAACATTGAATAAATACAAACATTGTGTTGCAAATTGACCGTTAAGGATAGTAAACAAAATATTAAAAATTACTACGATGTGGAGGAAATTTAATCACGTCATACGCGACGATCCTCCGACTTGCAAATACAGAAAACGACAAGTATCATTTGGATGTAGTTTTAGGATTTTGTAAATAAAATTGAGAAATTTAAAAAAACGTGTCCTTGGTTCCGGCCCATGGTGAAAATAGGTTGATTTATGTTTTTTGTATTCGGTAGAAAAAAGTGTAACTTACATTTAAATAAAATAGAATATTTCGCTCTGTTACAATTGAAATTTTTTGTAGTAACGGTTTGAATTGTAAGAAATGAGTGTCGCTGGTACGTACGTCAGACAAATCAGATTTGTATCGCAAACTTACAGGGGTCAGCTGGTCATGTAGCAAGAACCCCAGGACTCTTGGGTCTTCGAGCGAACTCTGGCCGGAAGTCGATCACTCGGCCGCCCATGAATGATTTAGGCGAATATACATAGTGAGGAGACGCGGCTAGCAGATAATTGAAAGGTTTCCTATTGGAGAGATGCGATTCGAGACATGGATGTCTACTGGGAGAATTATTTTCACTGTATTAAATTGTATCTAGTATTGTATAAACTGAGATTTAACTCTGGCAAGTGATTTTCCGATCCGACATATTCCTTGAAAATTTTACATCCGTAATTTACGGTTGTGATGGTAAAACAATAAACGTGTCTGATTCTTATACATATCGAGGGTAGAAAGCCAAAAGGGCGTTAGTGATTATTTCGAACTTTACAGGAGAGCAAAATAATGTTTTGTCAATCTGATTTTGTCAATATTTCTTTTATTATTAAACGATTTCCATATGTGTTTTTGATTAACAAATATGTAAATCGTTTAATAATAAAATAAACATTGACAAAATCAGATTGACAGAACTTTATTTTGCTCTCCTGTTAAGTTAGAAATAATCACTAACGCCCTTTTGGCTTTCTACCCTCGATAATATATAGATTTAATTTAAGCTCAATTGGTCGGGAAAAGAGGATTTTGTCAAAATCAGTCATATTAGGTATGTGATAATTATTTTTGTATTATGTCAAGATCTTTGATATCGGGCACATGTATAGAGTATTATTTTAAATTGATTTGTATTGAATTAACATAATTTTTTTCTGAACCTTTAAACCGAATTGCGGGTATAATAACTTTGTTTTTAAATTTTATTTTAAAGCGTTATTATTATTCAAAACGACCATTATTTTGATGCGATAATTCACAAAAATATATCGCCTCTTTGCGGTATTAAAATAAAATAACGCGGAATGAATTAAAAGCGAGCTGCAACTCGTTTCGAATGAATTCTATTTTCGCAGCTTCTAAATTTAAAAGAAAGCGCTTCTTCTTAAGCGAATGTAACAGTTTTCTCATCCGCTGACAGTGAAATACACCTTAAATCCGCTCCCCGCGACTTAATTTAATTTGTCGCTTAAGCCCGTCGCGGAGCTCCTTTTCAATCGGTGCTGAAGCCGGTCCACCGGGCCAAAAGTTCTTTAACTTTTCTCGCTGAATGGTCGCGGGGGTGTCTTCTGTCTTCGTCGCGTCTGTGGTCCGAGGAGCAACACTGCCCACGCTAAAAGCTGATGAAGAACGCGAATAGTCTTTACTATTATATATGTTATTGTGTTACTGTGTTTCAAAACGCGGCATGTTTATATCTAAAGCTACTAATAAATCTGCTGGCACATGAAGAGTTGGAGTAATACACGTGGCTAAAAGGTCTACAATATATACAGGACGTAACAACGATAGTCTGCAACGATTCACATGTAGATTTCTGCCTGCATTACGAGTTGAAAATGTTACATTATCAATGTCTAATATCATTAGTTATGGATTCACTTTTATTCTAGTGACGCAAAATGTTGGATTGTTCACATTCGCGAATGCGAATGTGAATGTTTAATTCCAGTATTCGCGAACGCGAATGTTGACTTTTCAAATAAAACGCGCGCAAAATGTTTGACATTTCGCATCGGTCATATTAAAAACGGACATAGTCTTGCCGATGCAGGTTGAATGAACGAAGTTAGTCACTTAAATTTCATTCAAAAAGATTTGTTTTGATTTGAGGTTAGTTTGGTATTATTGTATTTTGTCAAATTTACCTGATATTCAAGAAGACAAAGTGATATAAAAACGTGAGTAAACCACATGTTAGCGATGTTTGGACTTATTTTACGATGTATGGCGCTGAAAATGTTAAATGAAAATTGTGTGATAAAAAAATACTCGCGCGAAGGAAGCACCACCTATGCGGAATCACCTTATTTTGTTTTTTGAGTTTAGTTGTGATTTCGTTAATATTTTAATTAGACTAACAATAACAAAATATAAAGTATTTCTAATTTATTTTCCTACCTCGAGACTGTTCCATAACCATTATTTTATTCCAATATAAGTAAATAAATAAATATCGGTTGTATTATCATTCCATATCCATATACATATGATTTCCTTTTCGTTTGCCAAATACATTCGCCCAACATTCGCATGGTTTCTTGCGAATACGAATGTCAAAAATTAAGCCAATATTCGCGAATGCGAATGCAAATATTCGTTACATCACTAGTTTAAGCGAGATAACGCTTTTTTTCATTATTTCAAATCACAAAATGCGTATAGATATTAAGTACTTTAATTAAAACCACTGCACAATTATTAATAATTAAAAAATTGGTTTCGAGAGCTAATTTGAAGCATGCGCCCTTATTTTTATTCATTCTTTCTTTCATTCTTAATCGGCCCCATTGTTACGGTTCTATGCCGCATGCTTACCTACTTGGCGTCCTCTTAGAATATGACATTAATCTTTGTGAAACTATTATATTTTGTCATGTCAGGCTTTTTAGTCACTTGCTCTCTCCGTGTATCTTATTTCCATGTGACTATTTTTTCATCAATCATTCGCTTCGTATGAATAAACCGTCTAATTTATTCATCATTTCTTTTACGTGACTTCAGATCTGTTTGTCTTCTAAATTATTTTGGATTTCTCTGCATCAATTCTGTAAATTCTTGTAGGTTTATGCTATGTTTTTTCTATATCCTGTCTTCTTTCTTTTAATTGCATCCATTGTTGCTTTTTTTTAAAATTTTAAACCGACCGAATAAAACCACCGAGTGCTGCAGTATTAAAAAATAATCTGAAAATATAAAGAAATGGTGGACCGTATAAAAAGTATATGCTTTACAGATTTATGTATTTCCATATCACCATATTTCAGTATTCCGTCACAGATGGAATTTTATCACAACAATTTCTTCAAAACGACAGTAAAATATGTATAAACATGCTCCTTTCATCCGCTGGCGATGTAGTTTCCCATGAGTGCGCGGTATTCCGTTGACATTTTATTACCAATATTTATTGAATCGCTGTTAGAATCCGAGCATAACATAACAAAGGGATTCTGGATCTATGGGCATTTCCTTTCGCATTTAACTTCGGAAGAATCCCTCGTAACGGTGACTACGTAACGGTCCAAAGCCGCGCGTCCTTCGCCTGTGCCGGCTCGACAGACCGTGTGAAAATGTGCTATTTTTTTCCTTTTTTCCATCACTCTTCTGATTTTTACTCCCCCATTACTGTTAAATATTGGACATCTATTTCGCGCGAATCTCTCGCCGCTGAAGGTTATTGCCGTGTTTTTTATAACCGCCTTTCGTCGGCTTATTAGTCTTCTGCGCCACACGCGGGGAACGGCTCGCGGTCGCTGTTTGCGAATTCGCTTTATTCGACTGCGAGATCTTTGACGACTGACGCTACTTAATGCGCGAGTGCATCGATAAATCGCACCGCGGATGAGAGCAAATTACGATCGTGAATCTGAAAGGACTCCCGGCTTATTTTGTTTTTCATTTTTACACACTCTCGCGCATATTTTCCGAGACGCTTGTGGCCTCTTTTGGCTGTGCTCCATGACACACGAGCATTTATTTGATGCCAGTTTCTTGAAAGTTGATTTATTTGAGCTGACCGTTTGTCAAGAAGGTAAGAATGGAAAAGTCATGTTGTTGACGATAAAATATTAAAAATAAACACGGACCCACCTACGAGGGAACGTATCCAGAATTCTTTCGCGGATTAAGAAATGTTTAGCTTCGCCCGAAAATATTATTTTTGCATTCGGGACAAAGGAGTGATTTATTTTACACACATCCATCTTGCGATAAAAAAAGATGAACGTAATAAATGAAGGCGCTAATTTTGCTAAACGACGATCGTTTATACTTCTTTTTCCAAAATAATAATAATTTTTTTTACTCGAATCACTTTGATATTAAAATGTTATTTCGAGAAATATCATTTTATTATTATTTTCGCACAGATTTTAATGCACGTTTCGTCTTATTTCTTTTCAATTATCTCTAATAAAAATAACTGTTTTTTATTGTGTTTAACACCACGTAGCGTTATTTTTTATTACCTAATCGTCAGCAAAACGTTGGCTCCCTCGTATTGTAGGAAGAATCTCCTTCGCCATTGTGGGTCCTCCTACAAAGTCGAATCTGGAGCATGTTTAGTATTCCTTATCTGTATAAAAAATATTAGGTCGCTCAAAGCCCTTCTACACGATAAGTTAGTTAAATTGAGAATTACATTTATTCTGATAAAATAACATATTATTACATCTGACAAATCCAAAGGTAAATGTGATTAAATGTTTTTAACAATGTATGTAAATGGGGACATTTATTCCAGTTTATTTTATTTAAGAGTGTTTCACAAAACGAATCAATAATTTTATCACAATTTGTAGGTATATTGACAAGGAAAAAAACTTATATTCTTTCGAAGAAATTCGACGTTTCTCAACCAAGTTTTTTCTTTAAAATGTTCCATTGTACAAGGTAAACTTTTTCATGGATTGTTTCATAAAATTTCCACCATCGTAATCGGACTATAGGTTAGGTTAAATAAGCCTTTTTATCATTATGTTTAATTTTGTAGTTTTGTTCTATACGCTATTGTCGGCGCATAATTGTTGTGGCGCAAAGACAGAACTATCAGTGGCCCCGAGTGGCCGATAGTGTGGTGGATGTGTGTTGTCCACGCTATAGATCTCCGAACCGATTAGGATAAAGGAATTGTTGAAGAAGAAGGAAGTAACGCTGCTTCTGCTGTGCGATCTGGCGATCGTCTCCGCACTTTGCGGATAGGCACTGTCATGTTCGGTGGCGCTGCACGGGGCGCAGCGTCTGCCGCCCGAACCGGGTCAGCCGCCGCCATCGATCCGCCCAAACTCCGGCGCGCATCGATCCGCCCAAACTCTCGCCGCCCATCGACCGGGCCGCCGCGCCGCATCAATGGGCCCCCCCGGCCGTCTGGGAGGATGTTGGCTGCAGTCGCGCCGGGACCCGGGATCGTCGCGGAGCCGACTCCTGGAACAAAGGATTTTGTCATTTGTCCAATTAGGCGTTGCAGACTTGGACCCAGCGACCGCCGGACTCACCTTATAGTATCAAACCTGAAATATTATCTGTATTTATGTGTTAAATGAAACGGATATTTTACTGAGAAGCAAATCTCAACGTTTCGGCCACGGCGGAGGTGTAGGTCAAGTTCGGCCTAACCTCCGCCGCGGTAGGACGCACTCCCGATGACGCCGAATAAGACTAGAGCGAAACGTCGAGATTTTCTTCTCAATGAAATATACAGTTCGTATGAAATATCCGTTTTATTTAACACATAAATGTGTCCAACGACCGTAATAATAACCTTAACGCTTTAATGTTATCTGCAGATGTATACTATAGTAGATAAGGAGGTTTAGATATTATGACAATAGAATTCGTGGACTTTTGAAACCGAAAAATAACAAACTTGATTTAACGGTTTAACGGGACATTACAATACACTCATATTCATCCTTTCCAGGTGCTTTACGCAGGACATTTCTTCCGCGAGATGCTGTGAAGCTCTATAAATAATCATGTCATTAGTAATAAATCTGAATTTTATATATTTTATTCAGGCTATTATTTAAGAATATTTCCCGATATCTTATAACTTTACCTTTTTTTTTGTACCTGTGTAATCTGTTACCTGCCAAAATCCCCATAACATCCAAACCTTCTTATCTACTGTAACGTAAGTCGTGCGGTTGCTGGCTCCTACTATATTGTGTTTTGTAATAAATATTATTTTTTATATAAATTAGGGACGTTCTTGACTTGACTTTACACAGTGTTACGTTCACCGATTCCACCCATGATCGACTACGATATCTATAATTTTTTTTGAAAAGTTCTATAAATGGTATTTATGTGCCTCGATTCTCTTTAAACTATGCTTTCGCCATCTATCGTTGAAATTCATCATAATTTAAATTTGAAATAATTTAAACGTACTCAAAAATATATGTATTAAGGCTTCCACACACGTTTCTCATATAAATAGCTTTCGTCTCTGTGAGACTTGTATTATTTATCTTAATAAATAAGGAACCGTGAGATAAAAGTGTAATTAACCAGTAGTCTATTGTTAAGATTGATTTCCTCTTAGCAATAGCGAAGCATCATTTAGCCTCATTTTGGCATTCAAAATGTTCGATATTAATTTACTAATTACGCGATTCAAAAATACGCGCAGTGAACTTTGTCGGGATTGGATTCCCTATACGCGGTCTAGTCCTAAGAAAATGATCGAAATTTATAAATCGGAATTGGATTACACACAAGCGACTGCGTTCCTATTCGTATTACGGATTACTGCATTCCTGCAGCCCGAGATGAATTAGACCGCCGCCGCGGTGATCACTCCTCGGGCGGACCGCACGCGCGCCGTTATTAATGCAACGAATGCACAACAATTTGGCAGCGGGCAGGTGACATCTGGCCGCTAGATATAGCCGCGCGACACACGTGCGCGCGCGCGGCGGTCAGTAATCCTGCGGTGCCGGGCGGGCTCCGCGAATAGGTCCCGCCGCCCGCAGTGACGGGCCGAGTGACGCGGGTCCACGGACGCGCACCTGTGCCAGTAAGTTGCACATCGATTGACTTTTGCCCGGTGACGTTTTTAATCAGCTTGTCTTAGTTGTTTTTTTTTTATATATATTTATTTGCTCGTTTAAAGAATCTGAAGTGTTATTTGCTCAATTGCAAGAAGTCATGAAAATAGAAACAAATCGTATCTACAAATGACGAAAATAGACGGTGTACCTCTACATGTATACCTCTGTTACATGTTTATTTTTTGTCAGTATTTATTTATATATCTTTATTTAGTTAATGATACATTGTTTATCATTAGCTAATATTAAAAAAACAATATATATATATAGATATATATATAATATATAATATATATATATATATCATATATTATATATATATACATATATATATATATATATGTATTAATTAAATAAATAATATATCTCTTCATACATTTTCCATTGTTATGTGCCGCTTACATTCTTGTTTGAAGATTTTGATTTTGCTTAGCTTCCTCACATCTTCTGGCAGGCTATTGTACTCATTTATTCCCTTGTAGTAAATACAGTTTTGTGTGTTTGTCTTTTTTCTATTTGGAATACTTATTTTGTTTGCATTTCTTGTATTATGTCTATGTATCTCTGTGTTATATTTGATCTTATTTTAAAAATATTTTGGCATTTTGTCGTTTAATATTTTGTGAATGAATATCGTTGTATTTAATTTTAATCCTTGTTTTATATTGATCCAATTTAAATCTGATAACATCCTTTTAATTTTGGAATATCTATTTCTCCGTAGAATTATTCTGATTGCTCTGTTCTGTTGAATTTGTAATTTTTTATGTCTCCTTTATTACATAGGTACAAAATAGTGGGGCAATATTGAAAATGAGGAGCAATTAATTGATTTATATATTGTTATCGCTGTTTCTTTAGTTAATTTTGGTCTTATTCTTCCTAAGAATGATAATTTCTTTGCAATATTCTTTGTTTTGTATTCAGCATGTTTTTTAAATGATAATTTAGAGTCTATAATTATCCCCAAATATTTTACGATTGAGCAAGCCTGTGTTCTTATTAATCTATTAAGAAGAGTTCGCATCTCTAAAATGTTACGAAAACCAAAGAGAGAAATATAAAAATCAATTAGTCACGTTGACACTCCTTCTAAATGAATGCATAACGCTTTCTTGCTGTGTAACGTATAATAGACTTGCATTCTCTTGCGTAAGATGGGAAAATTTCACTTTTACTCACGATTCAGCGGGTTTTAGTGGGTCATGTAGGTACCTGATGTGGCCTGCATAGGCTGCATTGAACCTTCGATACGGCCTGAAACCTTGACACTGTACAAACGTAAGGATATTTGCATATCCGTTATTTCCATTCGATTTATTTGATTACATCACTCTACAGTATGTAGGTAATACCGGATTTAAAATGCGTTTCCGTTGAATCTCTGTTCTCTTTCAAGGTGCGCTTACACCGGCTGGTTTTGCAAATGATCATCGCAAATATTAATAAAATAACTATATAGAAATCGAATCAGTAAAATACTCAATAGGATGACCTTCAAACATATAATATATCAATAATCTTTTTTATGCAATATTTTTTATAATATTTATTTTAACGCCCTTAACTGGAAACAAATCTACAGAAATTTAGTAGAAAAAATAATGCGTTAAGTATCGGCGTTGGCGCGAACCCGATACCAGGAGAAGAGAGAACACGAAGCTACCACTCTCATTCAAAATGTGATAAAGTATATTGCAATGAATATCTTTAATGACGTATCAGAGAAAATAAGAATGTAACAAACATGTTAGTTTAGTAAATGTTATATGTTAATTTAGATGTGTTTAAAATATGTGAATATTATCTAAAAAATTGATTTTATTATTTGTTTGTATCTGCTTATGTTTATTAATTACACTAATTTTTTTTTCAATTTAAAAAAAATGTCATTCTACAAAGTTGCTCATAGGGAATGCAATCCGGATTATCCGTAATCCGAAAAATCCGGATATCCGCACATTTTTACTAGACCTCCAAATCCGGATTTGAAAATCGAATCCGGATTATTTGAATAATAAGAAATTTTAACAAAAAAATCGAAACGAGCGAGTTTTCTGTTCGCGCGTCTCGCGAGTGTCGAGTCTATCGGCTCTGGAGGTTACAAGCGTTGAATCAGAGCACGCTTTTTCCGCAGCAGGAATTATGTGCAATCGAATTCGCAGCAGGTTAAACGACAGCACTTTAGATGCCTTATTATTTTTGAGGTCACATTTTATGTCTCAAAAATGGCATAGCTTTTTTACGTTGTTTTTATATTGATTTAAGTGAAGTAAAATTGTTTTGTTACATTTGTTTATGTTCAATAATTTGACAAGGAGTCTATTTGTCTTTATTTTGGTTCTTCAGAGCTTCTTTTAATTTGTACCTGTTGATTATTTTATTAACGTTACTCAGCACGCGAGTCGCAGACCGATTATTTTAATAAGAATAACACCATAATTATGGTATTTAATTATAATAGTTTGAATAATTCAAATAACAAAAAAAAAATTAAAAAATCATTTGATTCGATTTTCATGTGCTTTTATTTTAATCCATAAAATCCGTAAAATTCGTATTGGAACAAAATCCGTTCTCAAAAATCCGGATTTTAAAACAGAACGTATTTGCATTCCCTAGTTTCTCAACCATTTGAAAAAAAAATTTATCTGTTTATATGAGTATGTATTATGTATGCACTATTTTAAGAATAATAAATATATTGTAACCAAATGAATTGCACACTGTCCGGATCCCCTGTAATATTTCACTTTGGAACAGCACTTAAGATTGCTTTAGAACACCCTACAGCACTCTATGATTATCTACAACATTTGAACGACGCCTGGAACAGCCTGGAAGCGACAGGAACCTTCTCACAAACACCAAAAATGTAAAGAATAGTGAATTAATTATAATAATCAAAACGTATATTTTACAATATTTAATTTTAATGAACGCACGCTCCCGGTGACTGCAAAGAATTTTGTAGGTACACTTTACAACTGCCTAGACATGCGGAAGATAGCCGGAAGATGAAATATTGCAATAAAGTCGCCCCTTAAAAGGAATGACAGATGGTTGCATGTTTGATTAGCGCTATTCATCAAACATATTACTCAAGTACCACTATTATCCAAGGTGTATCAATTTATGATCTCCCATACCATTGTATATCATTTGATACATAGCGTTGACCTTGGAACCCGCGCACTCTGCACTAGCGCAGTGATTTTATATCTCATATAATTTGATAATTTACAGCGTAATTCTCAATTTTATTTTCTGTGATAATATCATAAATGTATTCTGCAACACTTTATCTTCTTGTTTTTCATAAAATATTTTTACGTAAGGCTTTAATGTCGCTTAGAACTTTTTAGCAAGGATATTAACGATCTTTTTTTAATCATTAGTATCTATATTTAAAAACTAAAATAACAAATTTAATCCCCTTGCTCCACAAGACCTATATTTTGTAGTCGCATTCTTGCATTACTGCCCATGTTCACCTTTGCATATATTTCAGACTTTCCTATTATTATTTATTATATATACTCCTTTTCTTAAGGCACATTGATTTATGTCAATAGTAACGATCGTTTATTCCTGACCTTGAAGGTCCAAAAAATTCACATGAGCACACATTCTTCCTTGTATATTAAAACGTTACAGCAATATTGTTCAATTTTTTTTTAACTTCAAAACGTCCATGACCGCAGTCTTCTCCGTTTCCATCTCCTTCAGAGTCAATTTTTGTTGGACAGACGTTTCAAATTTATATTTTCCGACATTTCATTTTTCTGACTTGTGACATTCCACGTAGCGTATTTTAGGTCCTCATATCTTTGAGTGGTTATACAACTTTTTAGGTGAATGCTTTTTCAGTGTCTTTTACACTAGGTATTCTAATTCTTAAAAAAATATTTTTAATGCTAAATTTTCACCCCATCCAACTTATTTTGAAAATGACCCTATTTCCATTTTCGTGATTGTTGATGTTGGGTGTTAAAACGTGATACTGCACTATAGTCTGTGTAGACATAGAAACGCAGGATGCAATTCTGCTTCCCATCTTGGGTTTTTAATGTGAAGTGTTTGTAAATCCGATATACACCACATTCCCCTCACTTAATAGGTCACATTAATTAAACCACGTATATTTACGACTACGTTCCAAAGATCTCATCTAAAAATTCCAAAGTCCTATCTGTTTTTGAGGGTTGGGTAGTAATCATCGAATAGGGCCATAGAAGTACTATAAATACAGACTAGTTACAAACCAAAACAACACGAATTACTGGGATCATAGACGCACATTGCGGGAGTTGGTCTAGGGGTGTCCAAAATGTATAAATGTCCGCGCGATATATACATGTATAAAATATTAATACAATACACAACCCTGTTTATATTTGTATCTCTTTTATTACACGTATGCTGCGCTATAAGAAAGAAAGAGAAAATACCATGGAATAAATACCGCAATTCGCTACTAACTTCATATGCATTCATTGTTAAAAATTATGTTTTATTGTTCTTTCTTATACGTGGTTATGAAAATAATTTCTATCTCTTTCTGACTGATACATTTGGTACGCAATAGAAGACAGCAGAAACTAGATGTCTCATATTTGTTTTTTAGTGACTAGTCTATATTTATAGTACGTCTATGAATGGGGTGGACTGTCGCAAATCTGTCTTGCTTCTCTTTGAGTGTTGGTAACTATCACCAAAATAACAATAATTTTATTTCGGAGTTGGTTGGTTTGGCAGTTTTTGATGTTTTTTTAGTATATTTTATTTACTTATGAACTTAGAGCTTTGCATACTATTTAAATAACGGTGTTATATCAAAAATATGATCAATTTCTCATTATAATAGAATAAATTAAATATTAAATGTTGAGGTTGTTTACATAGAAATTTGATGAATTACTAAATGTTGGAATCAAATGAATTATTTAATTTCCTAACAATGGTTGTAAAGTTCCTAGGAATATGGTAAAATGCGGTTGTCTGAACAAATACTATATTTTTTACTGCTCAAAGTGTATGATTCAATTTTTGAATATTTGAGTACTCTCTCAAATATTGACTAGGTCAGAGTTACACAATTTCGAATTGAATGTAAACATTTTTTTCATTTTCAAATGCCAGTGCGGCGGCGAACAAAGAACGTTTCCGTCTAGATTTCTAGCCACCGATTTTTTCCAGCTTTGTGGTGTAAGATAATATACCCCGCTTCGGGATATTTTTTTTAGAGTGGAAAAATCTACTTTCCATTTAAATTCCGAATTGAAGAATCGTTTTCTTTTTTCTATTGATTATTTTGCCATTTTTGACAGAAAACACAATCGGGACCATTATCGGCAGTTGTTCGTGGCTTTGATGCCGTGATTATTTTCCAGGGATTGCCGCAATTCTTCTAATTTTGTTCATCCAGCAACCTGGGGGATGGTTATTTTTTCAGGCGCTTAAGAGTCCAGCCCATTGCCAGTTCAGCTCTGTTATTCAATCTTCTATTTTGGTCCTGGGGTGAATGTCTTTATTTTGGTTTCCGGCGAGGGTAGTCCTTTGCACAGTTTTGCGAGTTGCCTTAATATTGTGAATGAACCCTAATGTAAGTGTTAATGTTTCGGCATCGTGGGTCGTGACCGAAAAGTCGCACTCGGTGAGCTTTCGGTTTTCGTCCATCTTGATTATAAAGCAGAAAAACAATGCGAAGCAGAAGTATCTCTCGAACGTCATGAAATGTGAAGCTTCGAAATATCAATTCAACTGTAAAAATATATGACACGACGCCATATTGTTAGTTCAATTTTCAATTTCCCAACTATTTAATAATTAAAGTGCTTTTTTTTCTTGCAGACATCTTTTTTTTTTCAGTGAAATATAGAGGTGTAAGAAATTCATATTATAGACGTATACACAAGAATCCGAATCTCGGCAAGGCCGAGTAGTAAAGCTAGAGTTTTCTAAATGTATATAGGTATTTTATGTTCATTTAAAATATATCAGTTATAAAATATTTACTAACTAATCTATTTGCTAGAGCGTCAAGTTTATTTTTACGTATTTTCACTTATAAATACGGTAATTTTCTCACATTTTTCAACTTCAGGCGTGGCACAGCGATTGAGGTATGAGGTACAGCACAGGCGCATGACTAGAAAACTTATCCTCTCTCTCTCTCTCGAGGGAAACTCTTAAAATTTCAACAATGATTTTGCATAAATATCTCATTATATATGCACGCCATTGGTATTCGTACACCTGGATATTTAGTAAAGACACATACCACTGTCCGTCAAGTGCCGCCGATATAAGGGTTGTTATTGTATAAAACAAGGCCCCTAGCTTATATACGTGTATATAAATGATTAATGTACTATATTTAATACAATGACGCCATTGCCCGCCTCGAAGTGCAAAATGAGAAATTGTCCTCCCAGACAAGCGCATCTGTTTATTGTATCACGTGACGGGAAAACCGTGTATAATGTTTAACAACAACAAAGATGGGAACTTCCAGGCAAATATGACATTATCCAATATTACAAAGCAGAAAGCCGACGTCTATAATAAAAGCCATTGATTCAACTTAATATCATCAATTTAAAATTTAAATTGCAATGTTGATATAATACACACAAGTAGGGATTACAATTATTAAATATATAATATATATATATATATATATATATTATATATATATATATATATATATATATATATATATAAAGTTATATATGATTTTAACTATGTAGTTGCAAATGCATGTCGACGGCAAAGAACTCCAAGAATTCTTAAGCTTTCCAATGTAATAATTTGTTATCTCTTATTCAGTTCATTTAATTTTATATACTCGTACATATGATAGTATTGTAAGAACTTTCGTCTGTATGTCTGGAATTCTGTAATATCGATATCTCCCTCGCCCTCAGCCATATTGCAAAGTTATTTGTATAATTAACAAAAATAATTTGTATTAACCATTAATTTGTCGAGATATCAATATGTTTCGGAGCCAGTGATCGCTTCGTATATTTGACAAAGATTTATTTATTGTAAAATGAGTGTTAGAATATCATTTAATATCGTAACAAAAATAAGTTATTCAGTTAAACACAATTTTCTGATTCAAGAGTTACCGAAAGCTTGTCTTTAGATCGCTCGTGCTCCTTGGAAAAAAGGTTTTGTTTTTGTTTTCCAAATGAGAGGTTAGAAAATGTAAATTGCGAGCATTGAAACTGCGGGCCGGGATGGTTTATTCTAGTTCGCTAAGAAAGGCTCGCTGCGCGCACGCACGGCGCATATTATATTATATTATATATGTTGCGTTATAATATATTCCCGCCATAAACCGCATCGACTGGCGACATTCGCACCGAGCCGGGGCAGTCCGACATTAACTGCAGAATGGAAGCAATTTCAGGGAGCTCGTTTATCATAGACGCCGTTCCCGCGTAATGTCTTTTGCATTTGTTGCGCGTCCTTCCCATTGTCGGGGAAGCGTATCAGCGACGCGAGCTCTTCCTCGCGAACTTGTTGAAGTTTATTGCTCTCGAATATTTTGATAAACTACGCGGTAAATTCACTTCTCCCTTGAAAATTTTATTTTAACTCTGCGTCTACTATAGACAGAAGTGTCGGAGCTGCAGCTGCTGTTCTACGTTCACTACTTAGCGCGGTGATAAGAAAATCCGAGCTTGGTGTCGAGACAGAACTGACTGCTTTCAAATCTGTGTACAGGCCCACCCTGATATATGGCTATCAAATTTGGATCCTGACGGAGATAGAGAGAGAGCGAGGATCCAGCTGCCGAGATGAGTTTTCTAAGCGGGGTAGCGGGAGTCACACTGATGGACAGAGTGAGAAGTGCTGATATAAGGCGCATACTCGGCATGGAGCCCCTACTCCTACATATAGAAAAATTACAATTTGGGTGGCTTGAAGAATACCAAGAAGAATCCTCTTAGCAATCCCGGAAGGATTGCTAAGAGGGCCGATGGTTCGCCCCAGATTAAGCTGGGGGAGGCAACAGAAAAATGTGTACGAAAACAGAATGGGTCTATACTGATTGAATCATGCAGAAGCAGCGCGAGACATGGGAATATGGAACACCTTATCGAGTCTTTGGGCCCCCGACCATACTAGGACGAGGGAATGAAGATGATGATGACGTCGGGGAACTGTCGAATAGTACACTCGTTCGCCAGATTAACAAAGTTAGCCAAGGTACTCACCATAATGATCACCACTGTTCTTGCCCTTGACATCTGACCCCTTGCAGTGCTGGTACATTCATCGCGTATTAATTGAACTAAATGTTGATGTACACTGAAGAGCACACACGCAAGTCAAATAAGACGTGACTACTGTAAACAGTACTGGAAGTGTGGCTCCTATTCTCGACCGGACGACAGAGGCATCAACTAACACTCAAAATTTTAATAAACCAACACTTTTGTTCGTATCTTTGAAAGTTCACAAGATAAATATTCACATTTAGATGACTTGCCGCGAGTGAACGCGATAGATTATCCTGTCATTAATATAATAAAACTCCCGGATCTAAAAATCGTCAAAATTTTTCACGGCCGCTCAGAATCTTCTGTATTGAGTCTTCTGGGCTATTCTGCAGAATGATGTTATGTTACGTGTTGGCTTGCAACGACATGTCAAAATATTTTCGCACTGTATTGTAATATTTTTTCTGAATTCTAAAAATAATATAAATCACATCGTAATAAAATTTATTTTCATTAAAATAATAATAAAATATTATTTGTATTCAAGGACTTCTTCTATTATGGACTAGGTTTGTAGATTTTAAAATTATTTAAATGAAGCATTTCACGAGGTCACATCCATCCATGTCGGAGCATGTGCTTCTGCATTTTGAGTTTAGCCCTTTGAGCCTGCAAAATTGTACATTAGATATTTACATTTAAATTACTGCCCTTTGTATAGGGTAGAGCAAACACTTTTATCTTGTTAATGAAGAAATTTTTTTTTTAGTATATTAACTAAAACTACCTACTGTAGTAGGCTGTTTTTCTCTCTTCCTTTCTCGTATTCAAGAGTAATGCGCTTGTCGGTGTAGATCATTCTATTTATTAACTGGTCATATGCCGGAGCGTAAATCTGCGCGACAACCCTGTATGTACCCTCTTTATGCGAATTCGGCCTGTTTTACCTCCGTTTTTGGGTTTTTAAAGCATATTATTGGGTCCATCTCAAGGTTTTGAATGAATGAACGAGTTCTATCTGTCAAGTAACCTCATTTGTTGCGGAAACCGGACAAAAAATCATTCCAAATGTCGTCTTCGAACCGCGCATTAATTGTGTTATTTATCCGTTAAAAAAAGTGTTTTTTTTTTTTATAAAAAAGTGTTTAAATTAAGTATTTTTTATATTCTTTGATATATTTAGAATGAAATATTGAAATACAATATCTTTAGTGATATTGCTTCCATGGTTTTATTCGATAAATTTGTGCGTACATTGCTGACAGTAAATTTCGTTACTTATTTAAATAATTAATGAATAAGTAATTATTGTACAAGTAATTATTGAAATATAAGTAATTATAATTACTTATTAATTAATTATAATTACTTATATTTATATTACAATATACAGGCTTCAATGATTATTGATTATTGAAGCCTGTATAGAAACCAGAACCTGCAACTTATTAGCGATTATTGTTGCTTTTTACATGAATATAACCGTAACAAAAAAGTGTCTAAAAAACAGCAATCGTGCGCGAAATTGCGCGGCAGACAGGGTACATTCCGCGTTACGTTCGGCCGGCATCCGATCGGTTAATTACGATAAAATTTCTAACACTTTCATTTTTTATCGTTTGGTTTATGTATTTCTATGAGTGTCCGCCCTCCTCTTTGTCGAATATCTTAAATTCTTCACCTGAGGAAATGTAAATGGTAAAAGATAAACAGAAACATAAATATTGTACCTAAAAATTATCTTACCAATTGGCAAGGCTATTTTATTCTAAACAACTCTGGAAATTGCGGAATTCCTTGAATCGTATTCTTTTGTGCTTTTCCATTAGACACACCTGCCACGTCGAAAAGTTCAAAATTTTTTTTTTTGACATTTAACAATTTTGGCAAACAATCCCAGTGTGTCATTTGAGCACAATCTAAAAACATTAGGGGAATAAGATTTTACAGTATGTGTATGTCAGGCGCGTACAGTGGGAACATTGAAGCATGAACATTGAAGTAATTTAAATTAAATATTTATGTGATAGAAAATTATGATATATCAATATATGAATACTATGATAATAATTGTAATAGGAATAATACCGGATATATGTTTTTATTCGACTTTTTTCAAAATGTTGCAATGTTCCCACTGCACGCCCCTGGTGTGTGTTAGAATGGTAAAAGTGATAAAAGTCTGTCCTCCCCTGTGAGCGTCCACCATTTCTAATGGGATGTTGGCACTTACTGCTTTGGAAAATCCGCTTCAGTACATGCTTCATCAAATAAATTTAATGTTTTAAATGTGGGCGTGTTTTAATGGCCACATCTGAAGAGCAACCATAAACTTGAGGATATTCGCCTGAGTAATTATTTTTGAACGTAAAGGCAAACAGTAAGCTAAATCTTAAATCTGCGATCATCTAAAGTATCTTTTATATCCAATCATAATAAATTACTGTCAGCGTATGGATACGCGCGCGGTCGTTAGGTTATAAACGCGGCTTTGTCTATATTCTTCCTCAATACTCTCGCTGCTTCTGCGATCTGTATTTATTTGTATGTTTAGTTTGTGTTAATTTTCAATTTTCATTATTTCATTTTTTAATAACAAATTATCGGCCGTGTGGTTAGATTGATGAATGAACTTACAATTAATATCTTTTGAAATCTACAAAAGATATCTACGGGAGCATAGCTGTCCTATGATGCAAGCTTTTACAATTAAAACTAAGTATGGGGCTTTTTGAGGGGATGACATCCGTGAGTGTTATAGATCGTGCATTTATTTTGTTCCTTATTATTATTTTGAATTTAAATTTCTACAGGTGTAGCTGAAACGAATTCTTGGGCCGCAGGTGACAGGCAATGATAGGAAAAGTACGAGGCTTCTAAAAGTCTGCCCCGAATCATTGTTTGATCATCTCCAAGTCTTCGGGAGTTTTGGTTGGGTCCATGTAATCGGTGGCAATTACGTATCCTGTATCATCACCATGAGAAACTCCGAAATTAGTATCTTTTCCGCAAATAAACTGGCTCAAGCTTGTTAATCCCCTGTACGTGAAATAATTACAGGTAAATTGGTTGTTTTCTGATAGAAGCTTGCAGCCTTGTAACTTTTTCAAGATCAACTTTGAATTGTCTATCACTAAGGGCATCTACGAGATTGTTGAATGTTTCCATAGAAAGATCTTTGCCCTTAAAATCATATCGTGACGTCATACGGCGGCGCTAAAGTCGGCAATTTCCACTTTAGAATGCGTCCTCTTCTATCCAACAGCGACATCCTTCTTCTATTCAACAATGCATACATCGTTGATTTAGGTTTTCTGTATTTTTTATTTATCATTTTTCGTGTCGTCTACAATTCTTTAACGTAACTTTATCCAGGTTCGGGGGAAGACGTTGCCGTTCTTTCGAAATTGAAATTGAAGGACAAGAAAATTTGAATGTTCACGACTTGAACCTCTCGAGCTCTGTCGCGTGCATTTTCTTTTTAATATTCAAGAAGAGTCTACGCCTTCATCATCAAGTTAATCTGTTGCATCCTGTGTACAAACGTTTTATAAATACTGTTTTGTACAAATCGCGGCAGAGACAATCGGACAGGCATCCTTTATCCGAACCCGCTCGCCCGCCAAGCCGGGCACCGGAGCGCGATTGCAGTAACGATTTAATCGCATTTGCATACGGCAACATCAGCAAGGCCATCGCGGAACAACTCGAGTACAGACACCGATGATGAGGCGGTTACAACATCGCAGAATGCACTTAATTGCACCGCCATTGTCAGCCGGCCGGCCGTGACTGAATTAAAAACGTATTAGGTGCACCCGAACTGTGCGAGCTTAAAGAAAAACCGCAGACGGAATGGGCGAAGCGTCATCTTGCACAGTACCACCCACGTCCGATTTATAACAGCACAAAATACTATTAAGATACTATACATTGAAAGAGAGCCTATACACAATATGCCCGCCCCCTCTCACTCTCTCTCCCTCGTAGATTCCTGATTGTTCTGTAGGCTAGTTGGTGCATGCTTATCCTTGACAAGATTGACACGCATGTGATAAATATTAGTGAAACGTTAACAATACTATGGTTGTGGTGTATAGTGTTGTGAACATAGTAGTGTGGTGTTGGTCCTGACGAAGGTCCTGGTCTCGAAACCGGTAGACATAATTTGGTAGTGGTTTATACAAATTTAACTAACACTGTTAAAACAGAGCAATTTACTCTTCAAAATAGATGCAATAAACACTACACATAATTTAATTAAAACAATTTTGAAATGTTATTCGCTGTTTATGGTTTTTTGACGGTATCGGTTTCAGCCTATCACGGTCATCTTCAGACTGGTATAAATGGAGATGGACTAGAATAAAACTATTTTTATACGTGTGTTCTGAGAACACAGTTACTGGATTTTGTCCTTCTTCTCCTTATGGTGCCATCTCCTATCGGAGGTCGGCGATCATTTTGGCGATTGAGGTTTTATTTACCGTCGCACAGAACAACCGATTCGAGTTACACAGTCCCTCACGTTACGCAGCCATGAGATGCGGCGTCTTCCTACGCTTCTTTTACAACTTTTTTTAGCGGGTTTTGTCCACAGAGGGTTAATTATTAAATAAGATAAATTGTATAAATCTCACGGAGATGATGCTTTTTATATGGGATACGTATAATTAAGTGTTTATAGGGCGGCCCAGGGTTTATGACCTGTATGAGTGGCTTAAGTGATCACTTTTTACAATGCAACCTTCACCAATTCCACCATAAAACATCCACACTTTATCAAATTTTTGAAAATTCTATATTTGTTCTATATCAGTATCGGATAAATTAATAGATTTCCTTTGTTTTTTAATAAATCATTTTCTTAAAGAATAATATTCAATTTGTCGATAATTATTAGTTTGACATATTCCTTAAATCTATGCACGATGTTTCTAATGAATTTCGAAAATTATTCATTTTCTCGAGATTTATCGAGAATATTAATAAAAGGATTGTCTTATTCTCGAGATTCATAAATTTCAAATTCTCAATCTCGAAAATATCTTCAAAAAAACGAGAATTCACAATCCTTATCAGACTCCGGCGGGTGTTATTTAACCCATTGTCACATGAGACTGCGCATAATTTATTTACAAATATTTGAACCGTTTGTATTTTTACATATCGTTGAATAACAATGGCCGCCACGCACACGGGGCTGGACCTGGTAGAGGAAGTGCGTCCGAGGGTCTGGTGTCGGAGCCTTGACTCTTGAGACGGGCGGAGGAGCCGGGCGTCCGGTCCACGTGCACTGAAAGAGCGCGTCCGGAATATTAAAAAGTATCGCCATCTCACGACGAGCAAATGTCAAGGTGTTGCGTTCGATAATCGATACGATCACCGTTCTCTTTATCATCTTTATTCCTTCTACCATAAAATCATTTGCGGTTGAATAATTTGTTTGGTTTATGCTGTACGTATGAATGCTTCAACATGTCGTCCTCCCCTCTCTGATCTTCCTTTTCCTGTATCTTGCGTGGTCCTAGCTACGTAGTATATTAATAAACATGCTTTGATTCTTATAAATACTAACTGTACATGTTTTTATATAACGCTCATTTTATGCAACATTTACATATGTACAAATTTAAAAAGTACGCAAGTAGAAAAATATCTTCAAGTATTTTTTATACCCAATGTGCAGTTTACATTGTATATTCAGTGATAATTGACATCACAATATAATAGCCTGTTAAAGTAATATATCTGAGAATAGTAATTAGTATTAGTTACTTTTTCATCGTACAGTGTGTGCGTGTGGTTTGAATATGTTTTGTAGGATTTTGTGAGGTTAGAAATTAATTAATAAAACAAAAAGTGTGGTTCTCTATCCTTTCTGCCTACTTCCGGGGAAAAGTGCCGTAATTTAATTTGACCTAATTTATTTAGTTTGTTTTTCTTCATTTTTACATTAACACGTTTGTAACAATAGTTTACATGAGAGGTGAACAGCTCTAGTAACATTACAGCCAAATAATAAATCTATTAATATTACTAAAATATAACAATTTAAAGAAATTGTGTGAGGTTCAATAGGTATCACTTTTGATAGTTATTCAACATTAACCTTACTGCTTTGCTTGACTTTTGTCTATGTTTAAGTAGCTAATTCAATTAGCATTTACGTAATAATTCTTCAAACCATCAAAAGGTAACATTTTCCTAATATTTTAAAGCACATAGAAAGTTGAGCAGGATTTTTATTATACACCTATAAATTATTAAGTTGCGTATTATTGACGGATTTGGCATTAAGATTGTAGAGATTATTCAAAAATGGATGGAAAACCTTAATCTATAATATGTTAGCTCTATTTGAGCTTATTTATATTTTACTATTGAGAGCATCTGAATCTCTCATCAACAGTATAAAACTGACTTAATTTTTTATGGATTTTTACATGGATTAGGTGGAAATACAAATAATTAACTGTTTCGTTCCTGACAAAAGGAGCCAGAGTTACTGGTCTAACGGTGGTTATAGCAGGGAAATTGAGTGAAGAGGAGAATATTTGGTGAAAGTTGTATGTAGAAATTGAAACAAAAATTGATATTCTGTACAAACCGTATTCGATTCTCCACCTTTCCCTGGCGTCATATCACAGCGTCTTCAGGAGAGTGTCCACGAGGATTAAGTTATTTTCTTAAGTAAATTTATACCCGAGCTCAAATGCATTTTATCTTCTAAAAATATAGTTGTAAAATATAAAATATAATTAAAATCGAGTAAGAATAACCAAGTTTATGTTTTCCACCCATTCGAACGATTATTAAGTTGCGTAATTGCATAATATTTTAGTTTGATTGTTCAAGAAAGACTTGTGCATTCGTTGTCCATATTGGAAGAAGAATCCAACTGTTTAAACAGCAGACCTGCCTACGCCGCGGATGCAGCACCGCCGACCTTGAAACACTGAACTGCTTTATACCTCGCCATCATCAGAACGTTCCGCCGCGAGTCCAGCGGCCGGCCCATCCATAATTCATCTGTCGTCCTGTTCCGGCCGCGCAGGATGCATTATGTATCGCGCATGCCCTGATCGCATTGTGCATCTCTGGGTGCGTTTCGGTGCCTCGGGCCTTGGCGGTCGGTGATGACAACATCGCCTTAGATCCATTGTTATATTCACTTTAATTTTGTTTACCTTTGCAACTTATAATCCTATATTAACTTCATTATCTCTATTAAATGTGGAACGCATGAACGAGGAAAGGATGGTTAAGAAAATATATGAGGCGAGTGTTGAAGGCAACAGGAATGGAGGGCGTCCGCGAAAGACCTGGCATGATCAGATACAACAAGTGTTTGAGGATGGCCCTGTTAAAAGCCGCAACAACCGTAGAACTTGTATGAGAAGATGTATGAATGTGGCCGAAGCAAAAGTGGTGTGCCAGGATAGAAGAGTGTGTCGTTCATTCCTCTCTGCCTACCCCTGCGGGGAAACGGCGTGGTGGTTAGTTAGTTAGTTAGTTAGTTATCTCTATTATAATTATTATAAATACTTTGATGACAGGATGAAGCTGAATAGGGATTTTCATTTTTACAATACAAGAGAGGAAGCGACAATATAAGACTTCCGAAAAAAAAGAAAAACACCTCACGAAATTGTATGATGTACAAAGGTCTAAAAATCTTCAAAAAAATATTGATTATATTTGTATGCATATACTTAAATTATTTGATTAATTACACCTACATGTTTCGGAAAAAACCTTTCCATCGTCAGGATGTTATATATAAATTTTTTTGTTGATATTTTGACATATATAACAACCCTGATGATGGAAAGGTTTTGCCGAAACATGTAGGTGTAATTGATCAAATAATATAAGTTGATACATACAAATAATACAATCAATATTTTTTTTAAATGTCAATCCTCAATGTTGCTGAATCAATTGAAAAAATAAATAAAAATCTTCGATAGCCTGCCAAAGGAAATTCAAAAGACGGTGGAAGTATAAACGTGTGTGCAAAAAAATTATTGTAAAAACTTTTAAATGACTAGATGGAATGCAATATGTTTGAGTGAAATCATGTATTAGCCCACACAACATTATGCGTGGAACTAAACTAAAAAATAATTGCTTAAGAGATGATATTGCATGCAGTGTAATATCATCTCACGCAGTAGAGGTAACATATTTTATGTGTTTCACCCAATTTTAATGATCAATATGAATCTCTACAATCTTAATGCCAATTTTATCAATAACATATGAATAATACTTAATTTGTAGAAATATTTAACATATTATTTATTATTCAAGATTCATAAAAAATAACGTAGGTTTATAATTTTTCTATTGTTTTTTTATTCTTATAGGCACCTTGCAAAACTGTATTAACAGTTTATACGCAAGGATACATTACAGTATATTACTTTACTTACTTAATAATATAATATGTATTAAAACATTATTCAAATTATATGCCAATTTTCACCAATTTTTCACAGTTCACTGTAGAATTTTTTCAATATTTTCTTATCCCTTTTAATTTTTAATTCTATCCGGTAGTTTGTTGAACAGTTTTGGATTTTTTTTGATTGGAATTTGATTGATTGG
Organism: Agrypnia vestita; assembly: GCA_016648135.1. Lineage (NCBI taxonomy): Eukaryota > Metazoa > Arthropoda > Insecta > Trichoptera > Phryganeidae > Agrypnia > Agrypnia vestita. Next base: position 33,211 of record JADDOH010008949.1, on the reverse strand, counting down.
AAATCTCACTATTTGGTACTGTCTCCGTAAATTGTATTTTAAAATAATCTGTGCACCTCGCCACTTTGTTGCTGGTGTTTGGTACTGGTTATTGCCAGCTATCATTGCGCACTATATCTATGTTGACTTTTTGCTTTACAATATATAATATATATATATATATATATTTTTAATGAAACTGTATTCATATTTTCTATAATAATTTTCAGTAAATGTAGAAAGAATAAATTCATTATATGAGGATTAAAAACAGAAGCGCCACTTTGCACATGACAAGAATACAGGGCGACGTATTTGAACATAATATGTCAAAGAGTGTTCCTCCCCTTTCATTTTTTCCACAGCGGCGCCACTGAATATTACGAATTGTGTTTATGGTAAGCATGTATTACACATGCAAACGACTGTTAAATAAGTATGTATTAAAATTTCGCTTTTAAAATGAGTCTCATTTATAAAGAATTTATTCAATTTGCCGTATTTTCATGATTTTTTGGTGTATTAATTGATCATTCTAGATAGAGAAGAGAAATAGCCTAAATTAGTATTGGTCTTATAAATCTTGGTGTAATATAAATAGGCTTGTAGATCTCATTGATCGGAAGGGATGTTAATGCATACTATTGATAGAATCAGTGTCAACGGTGTAGTGTTTCGTTTATCATCTTCGTTAAGGCTAATTTATAAATCAAATATTCTTATAACCCTCCTTGAGTTTATTAGCACTATTCGAGTTTCGAGAGTATCAATAACTCTAATCGACAGATGAAGATATATTATTTTTATTGTTGATATCGTCATCTGTTTATATCTTCGCCTGTCGATGAGAATTACTGATACTCTCCAAACTCGAGTAGCGCTTATAAACCTAACGTTATAACGGGGTTTAATTTACTTACTATCCCAAATGAAGGTCATTACGAAACTCCACAAATTTGTCACCGATTCTATCAATAGTATTTAGGTCTCCAGTTTGTTTTTGTCTATTTTGTATATTGATTTTGTATGATTATCATTATATATATATATTTTTTTATCATTTCTTAGAGACTACATTTGTGAATATTGTTATTAACTAACCATTTTTAAAACCTTTTTTTATTTGTACGTAGTAAAAAATAATTCGCAATAGAATGTTTGAATTCATTTTTAATATTTGTGTCGTTTTAATGCTTGGTTTGATTTGGAAGCGTCGCGTCGCGCCGTCGGTCGGCGTCGCTGCAAATGTCGCGCCCGTGACGAGCAAGCATTGTTCGGGTCGCTCCACACACCATTAGCCTCACTCCTAATGCTCGATGGCTGTATCCATTTTATTTGACATTTGCCAAAGTGCCTTTCACAATTTGTCGCCGTTGCTATTCCGAATATGTTTCGTCTCACCGTCGGCGTCATGTCGCCCGATTGGCTTTGTTTGATTCTCTTTGAACGTCGCATCGATGCCCTCCGAGAAAATGGCAAACGGAATGTATTATTGACAAAGTTTGATCAATGAATGAAAATGCTGGAAAGATATTTCTTACCTGAGTATAATTGCGCAGATATTTTCGACTATTTTTTAAACGAGTGTTGTCTGCATTGTTAATTTTTAAAATTAAATTAATTTTTTATCTACACAACCATTGCCTATATTGCGATAGGGGACAATAATTTCGAGAGGTGACTTCTCTCTCATTATCAGATGAAATTTGTGCCTAAAACAGTTTGTGTCGAAATGTGTTTAAGGTTATTTGAAGTATGGAAAGTAAGGGTTAAATATTCTGAAACGTTTTAGGGACTTATTTTAATTAAAAATCCTTATTTATCCAGTTTATTTTTAAAAGCCGTTTGCAATGTTGCCCTGTCATTTATTTCAGAGGGTGTATATGTTTGTGCGGATAGCGAATGGCCATCCGCTTTATTGAATTTAATATTTAATTAATAACCCTCAATATGATATCATGCAAAAATGAAAATTACATTTCCTCTCTCAGAAAAACATACATGAGAAAAACCAAAATACTAATAATCACTAAACTGAGGTAGGCTATTATTTTCAGCTTCGAAGACAGTCGAAATCGTCTGCCGCAAAGAACTTTGTGCCGCCTTTTAAAGTACATACCTTGAGAAGTTCCAAAAGTTCCTTCACGTCACAAAATATCATGCGAAGGAATATAATGGTGAAGTCTCGGAAAATTATGATCACAAAAAAATATTATATCCGTTCACTCGATGCGAAAAAATGCACACACCAGAAGAAAAAAACGAGAGCCATTGTTTTTTTCTCCTTTCGAATTAGGAGTTGAAATCAAATACTTCTTCACGCCGACAACGACGCGTAGTGTAATTAATATACCAGGAAAAAACTGTGCGCCGACGCTGGCTGACCATCAATGCCATCTAGCGTCGGATTTATTAGCTCCACACAAGCAGCGTCATTGTCAACATAATCATCGGAATAATCATTGGAAAAATCAAATATGCCTCCGGGAGAGGTTATAATATTTTTAATAGTTATTTAATTAATTATCATTTTGAGAGGTATATACATTTAACTATTCTGTCGCCTTACCAGAGGGTGTCCATGATTCCATTTCCTAGTACAGGGATCACGTAACATCGTATCATAATATATATAATCAATTAATATATCAGTTACTATGTGGTGCATCTTGATTATTTTATTTTTTCTCAACTAAACATTGTACTATACACACTTTGAATTATTGTGACCGAATCGTCTTAAGAATCATGAAATGTTTTGGTCGCGAGAGAAATTTAAAATCTTTAATACATCGAAGCTAGCACATTACGGAGCGGCCTTTATCAAACAGCGCATCGGGAAACGTATGAAAGGACTGTACTATTATCACTTCCAAGAATGTCACGAATCGAGGCTCATTAATGGCGGTGGTTATTATTCTCACTGTGATTCAGATCGTGTCTAGTGTCAGTCGGACTCCCGCCGCTCCCCTTCCGACCTGTCAACTTGAATGGCCAGTTTTGTTCGATTCACGGCGCGGCGGCCATATTGTTACCCTTACTGGCGGCCATTGTGGTCGCGGCGCGCGTATCGCCACTCGCTCGTGCGTGAAGCCATGTATTCACTAGGGGACAAATCGCGGCATTCCGCGCGGCATGTCGCATCAACATCTACGCTCGTGTTTCGGGGACGATGACGCGGTCATTTGACGTGTACACACCGGGGCTCACATATCACTTGTCGCGGAAATGTCGCCCGATGGGGTTATGATGACAGCTGCGTATCTATTTATTTTAACGAGTTTGTCGAATCGTAAGAGAAGAAAAAGGTGGTGGGTGCGAAATTATTTACTGCAAAGAGAAAGAAGGATGGATATTCTATGCGATCTTCGAATGTCTGACGGATCTTTTGTCTATTTCACTCGAATGACAATAACTGTTTTTGTCAATTTATTACAAATAATCGGACCTTCCATAGCCAAGCAAGACAATTTTAAGGAACGCTGTTGGCCCGCACATCATTTTATTTTTACATATATTCACGGTTTGAAGTGTCCCGCAAAATTGTACGGCTTTGGTAGAGCGCGATGAGTTGGAGAACAATTACGTTTCCCCACATCAATGTCATGTTGACGGATACAGCGCATGCGCATTCACTGTATTATTATTATTCGCGCCGTGGAAGCAGAAGAACTCCGATATTCAGTTACGAATTCACCGACTAATAAGACAAAACATAGGTCCCTTCGGGCTTTTGGAGACGGCAAATTGATTGCTGCCGCGGGACGGTTCTCACATCGTACCTGCTCCGTCTGGCACATTCCTTTGTGTATTCTCTCGTATATTGAAACATGTATCAAACACAAATTGGCTCGCCGACAGTAAAACTCATTTTGAATCAACGATTCCCTTTGAAATTCAATTTCCCCCCGCGGGCGCGGATAACGGAGGTGGGGCAGTCGATTGAGAACAAACATCCCCGGGCCGGCCGTATCTTTACAGCACTTGGAGAGTTCCAGCGGCACCGGAGATAAGAGGGAGTCTGTAATGCCGATCGCACAAGTTGCTCACTGTCGGACGGGGAGATCTGATTTGGATCAAGATCTGCTACCGTGTAATTATTTTTATTGTTTTTCTTAGTGTAGATTTAAAGTTAGTTTAAACAATAAAGATATCCTTAGAAATTTCTTAAGTAAATTTCTTAAACTAATTGGAAACTTATTTACTCTCTTGTGGAAGCCAAAACTCATATCTGTACCGGGATTTCACGTACCTTGGATCCTTATAACAAGTAACAAAAATACTATAGACCAGATCCAAAATAATTGCTTTGGTCCGATTTCAGTAAATGGATTTTGGTGTAGACGATATGAAAATTAGTTCTATTTTTTGTCTAATGAACTAAGCGTCTGAAAATTTATGATAATGGAAAGACTTCTGTGATTGGGCCACGTGCAGAGAAAGACCGAACAGTAATCACCGAAGTCATACATGACTTAATTAAGATTTCATTAATATCCTCATTATTCATTATCTATCGGTGTAACGGATTGTTATTGTCTTCTTATCGACCATTACTTTAACTGTTTTTATTTTTTTCTTATACTTCGATTTATTTACCTCCCAATTATAACACCTTTATACATTCATTCAAGATACTTATTATATATTATGTCCGATGCTTGCTACATTTGTTTTTCTACCTATTTTCCAATTCATTATGCAGGTTAATTTTACCTGTACAATATTTTATGAGAATTTGAATTATAATTCATGTTAAAGTAAAATGTACATATCGACGGTCCCTACGTAAACTCGGAAATCTATTTTAGACTTTCTTATATCAATACATATTAAATACTCTTCTCCATTATATAAAATTTAAAAAAAAATTTTCACCACATAAACTGACGTAAAAGCGGAAAAATTTGCTTATTTTATAGGTAAAGCCAAATTTCAAACACCTTTCTTCTAAAGTTGCTTTTTTATAGATGAGTTAGTTTTAGTTTATTTTAGCTCCATCGATATGACAAAAGACCAAATTTTTCATTTGTTTATAAAAATACTATTATGGCGATTATCTCGGACAACACAATATATTTATGACCAGTCGAACAGCATCCACTGGAAAGACTTGTAGAAAAGACGAAAAATGTTTAAGAGTGGACTGAAAATATAAATATATATTTTTTTAAATGTGTTTGATGTGTATATCGATATCTTTATGTGAAGACTGGAGATCCTGCTTCGGCAACAGGCGGTGTTCGATATTCGTGACGTCATGTTAGCACGGAAACAAAAATCGATTTTACGGAATATTGTTTGTTACTTATGTGGAAACACTGATTTATCGGTGTAGAAATTTAATCCTATCTACAAAATATCTTTTACCTTTTTGTTTCGATCTATATTCGCTCTGTCGATGTTGAACTGACAGGACAGATTTTCTTGCCTCCTGCCATGTAAATTCTCTTCTCGTCTTGTATTTAAGTTGTGCATATAGATACTTCTCGTTTCGTCACCGCCAGACAACTGGATTATCGAGTGTTGGTGAGTGTTTAGTGAGGTGACAGCTGGAAGGGGCGCCGAGAGATAAAAGGTGAGTCGAAACGTTCCTTCCCCTCGCAACTTACAGTCCACTTCTCGTCTCGTCACTCCTCTTAACCTTTCCTATTCCTAATCCCATTTCCTTCCACGTATTACCTCTTCATCCCTACGTGCGCGGTGAATAGCGTCGCTTCCATGCGGTAGAGTCGAAAATCACTACTAGTGGATCGTATCGCAGATGATGAGATAATGAGATGAGACCATTATTTTCACTTGATCGTACTGTTGGCAAGATTTGTTTTGTTTTTGTGCATCTAATCCATTCTCGTGCAGTCGGTGTGGGGATATAAAATGTAAGCTCGCTCCGCCCCGCGCCACCCCTGCTAGGTTCGTCGGTGGATGGCTTCGAGAGTCGTAAAAGTGCAGTTCTGTAATCGTCTAGTGTCGGTTTATTACCGCACGACTGCGGACCATACTTCACAGGTGACGGGGAATTGTTTATGTCTAACGGTCACGATTGCCTCCTTCCTCTCCCCGTCTTTCCGTCGGATAAATCGTCCTTCATATCTCGCTCGTGAGAACCAATGCACTGCCGCCGAGGTGTTACTGGAAACCGGCAACACATTTTTAAATAATACCTGTTGGAATTGGATAAATTTTGTTGCGCAGAACTGTCTTGTCCTCTTTCGCCCACGTTATCTTATGTATCATATTTTTTCATCGAGGTTTCACGCTTATTTTATCTAGAATTTACACAACATATTTGTAAGCTTTAAGTTTAGACATTTTTTGTTCCTTCATAATTACTGACACCTTATTAAAGATCTTTATTGCTCTGTGCACTCGGCTGCTTTAGGAACTGAACTTCTTCCTGAATGGCAGTTGTTCTTTATCTTTCTTTTGTATCATATTCGTACAAATGTGATTCAATTCAGCCGTATGATACATGAATAGCAGAATAGATGTACAAAACAAAAAGATTTAGGCTAATTATATTAATCCACTTGATGAGCAGATATTAGTGAGGGAAAGAGTAATTTACACACAACAGTATTCAGTAAAACAATAAAAAGCAATTAGCTAAAAATACCAGGAAAATAAATTGATGATGGGACAAAGGAAAAAGTGGAGGGAAGTTGGAATGGGGATAGGATTAAGAACTGTGTGATAATAATTAAAAATGTTGAAGGTTAATTAATTATGGTCTATATGTTGACGCTTGATTTGATTGCACTGATGGTTGTTTTGAATAAGTAAGTATATATATGTGTATGAGTCCTTGAGTATTGAAGTGCAGGGAGGCTCTGTAGAGAAATGTGTTCTCTTTTGAGTTTGTATTGCAGCGCGGAAGACTTAGTGTGAGGTCAATTCTGGTCAAGTCTTAGTCTGGATGCTACCCGATATTCGAATCGATGTTTGTCTGCGTAGGTCTGGGCAGTCTACTAGTGAGTCGGCTATTTTAAATAGAAAAATGACGACTGTGTCTCGTAAGGGCGGGATTTGAATGCAAATTTAACGCTCTACAATGCCAGTTTGGCTTCGATAACTGCGGAAATTTAAATAGTTTATGTGTCGATTCTGTATCTTTTCAATCCTGGCGATATTATTGCTACATTTTGCATTCCAATCTTGGGAATGATTGCACTGTGTACTTTCGTTGTAATACTTTTAATTTTTTTATTGAATACTGACTATATTCATATGATTGATTAACATACTAATAGTGTCAATTTCTTCGAATTTATTCGATGTTGTCAATATATCGTGGTAAATTTATGTCATTTATTCATTTATATTTATCAATGTAACTGTTCAATGTAATGTATCAATGTAATGTTTTTAACCTGAGTTTTTTGTATTTATTATTGGTAACATGACATATTAAAAGCTTAAGGCAAATACCCTTTTCACATTTCAAAATACATCAGTGAAATACACGTATCGAAATTATCACTGTTTACTAGTCAAGTCGACTTGTTACGCTTCATTTGCCTCGTTTCATGAATATCTTTTTATCTGCATGCGCGGTGAATTTTTTACAAGAACAGCTCGATTGTACGCGTAAAAACATTTGTAACATCTAGTGCTGGTTTATAAATAAATCACGTTTCGGTTCTCTCTCTCTTTGTCTATTTTTCCGCGAGATTTCATTACCATTCCTGGAGACCATCATAAAGAGTCGCACGTATTCGTGCATCGTATTTCTGCCCCTGGTCTGGCTTCCCGGAATTTATTCGATCCCCTAATGGCCGTTCCTCCTGCAGCGACCCTCCGGGCGGGGTGGCTCCGCTGCATCCCGGGGTTTATCGCTCCGCAGCGGCCCGTAAGAGCGGCGATTTGATTTGTTTCGGATGAAATAAGTGCATCGATTTTACAAGCGCTCCGTTCAGAGCGCGTGGATAAGTAAATAACTTGAGTAAGCGGAATATAACAAGGTGTTTAGTAACATCACAAAATCGGAGATTAATTAATTAAGATAAATTATAATAGCTGTTTATATGGAAAAGTGGAACTCTGTATTAGGCGTTTACAGCTTTTTGAGACTTGACCAACGTTTCATTTGCACTGTCTCATTTAGTAAAATGAATTCTCAAGCAAGATATATTATAGATGTCTCATAGACACGAAGCTTTACTTTTATACGGGAATGTAGACATGTAAGTAAGTCTCTTTTTTGGGTGTTCATAGGGCTTACTATCGTACGGTTGGATTAAATGATACATTTACACAATATAACGTTCACCAATTCCACCCATTGTAGACTGCCACATCTATAAAATTTTTGGAAGTTTTATATATGTTATAACTTGCACAACTTGTTTCGTATGCGAGTTGTATTTTTACTACCGCCGTCTGCAGTCGAAAGCTTTGTCTTTTCAAAAAAAACTTCCATACATAATTTCCCGTTAAAAATATTTCTTCGTCTCTATGAGACATCTATAATGTATCTTGATTAATGATGAACCCAGGGGAAATTCAATATTGTCTTCTTGAAAATTTTGGACATAACAAAATATTCTGAAAAAGAATTCTATTTTTTTCTGATATGTTACATCATAGACATTGCGTCATTTAACAAGAAAATAATATACTTTTCCATTTCACTCAAACTCTGGCTACATGATTATAACCAATGTACGCCGAAGTACGTACGTAGAAGAAGAAGTTTACATTGACTCTTCTTCTTATTCTTCTACGCCTTATCATAATGGGCCGGGGTCCCTGCACCGCATTCCAACTTTTCCTATCTTGGACTTCGCTCTCCACGTCAGTCCAATTTAGTTGCAACCTTGCTTCGCAGCAGTCCTCCAACATTTTCCGATAGCTCCCCCTCCTAAGACGGCCCCTTGGTCTTCTGCCTTCTGGTCTTGCCTGGAATATCCGCTTTGGCAGTCTATCTACCGGCATCCGCAAGATATGTCCCAGCCACCGTAACTGTGACTTCTCGATAACCATCAATACGGGTTCTACTTCGAGACATTTTCTTATTTGAGTATTTATGATCCTGTCACTTCTAGTAACTTTGGTATACATTGATAATAAAACAAATTTTGTATGTTCAGTACGTCAAAAAATATTTGAATTTGAATGTATTTTTGATACCTCAAGGTGGTATAGCTTGCCCAACGTAAATTGGCGTGCGGCGACTTTGGAACTAAAACCCGCCCCGACCGCACCCGGCGGTAACCCTTCGCCCTGTCATCCAGTTCAATCTCGTATTTGAGCGAGAGCTGTGACATCTTGATTACCAATACACACTAAATTATTATGTCCAAAACATCCAGTCCGGCATGGTGCAAGAACAATTGCCAAAGAAGTGTTAAAGTTTTGCGAAGCTGAAAAAGCAAATAATGGACCGATATTACCGTTTGACAGGTTGGCAGATAGAGCGGCCGCCATTACTGGTTCGTTTCTTTAGTGTTGTCTGACCAAATTTTTATTAAAAGCTCCGATATTCTGTACATAATGTATTGTGTAATAAATTTACACCCTGGCAACTTCTGTTACGCGACAGGGACGCCCTCCCTCGCACGCCAATTTATACTGGTACGTCTATACCTCCTCTTATCTAAGTTCCTCAAAGTTAATTTAGCAAGGATGTTATCATGAAAAAAATAAAGCTCAAAGTATTTTTCATTTTATTTATTTTGTTAATGGAAGAAACGGCTGTCCTCGCCTTTCTCGCTGCAAACGCTCGTTGTTTTTACGGCGCCTCCAGGGCTCCGCGTGTGACGACCGTTACCATCTGCCGGGACTTCCGTTTCCAGGTGCGCCAGGGTCAGGTGCAGAACCGAAACCCGAATTCGTTACGCGAAGCCGGCCCAGCTGACCGGGCTCGTCCTTGCCCTTGCTTCACGGACTGCCGGGCCTCGCGAATAATTGTTCGCCTCGTGTCCTTCGCCTCCCCCCAATTTGCGTGTGTGCGGTTTTCCCTCTGGTCGGCTGGTTCTCAAGTTCGTGTAGCTGTATCGTGTGAGCGACTGATTTTAAAAGCGTTTTTTGAAAATGGATGTCGGGGTTTCGTATGCCAAAATCATTTTGTTAAAACATGTTTTTCTAACTTTTTATGCGATTCATTTTATTAAATTTTCGTAAATATTTGAGCACGTATTTGTTACTAATTGGTAGCCTTATGTTATAAAAGTGGGTTTTGTGTCGTAACATACATGATTATCTTTCTTCTGAGACGGCTTCTGTGAAAAAATATCATAATCTAAACATTTTTTTACCTTTACTTGGCATTACAATTTTAAAATCCACAAATTTCCGATAATTTTCTGTTTATTAATGTAATAACTGCATAGGCTAGGTAACTTCTATGCGCATATCTCTGATATTTTTAATTCCAGTTTAGCACAATATAAAGATTCGCTACTAAAAGCTCTACACTTTACCGTTCAGAATTCATAATGCAATCACAAACAAATTGTTATACCTATTTGTTTAACCTTGTATACGTTTCACATCTTCTTTTTCTAAATTATGTTTTATCTTATATACTTCACACCTATACTTCAATTCTGTAATGTTTTGCTATTCTATTCTTTGGATTTCTTGAATATATTATTAAATAAGAGGTACTTCTGTGCCGTATATTGAAATAAATAAATAAATAAATAATAATTTTAAGTTATTTGTGTATAAGGTTCCATTCACTGATAAGACCAGTAATTGGATGAAACTAATATGTTCATAGTTTTAGAGAGGTTTAATAAATAAATTAATAAAACATATTTTATTTACCTGTAAAAAATGTACCTCAACTCAACTTATTTGTTTCTTTGGTTTGTAAAAAATAATTGCAGGTAATTTGTAAGTAGGTATCACGCTTGAGTTTTGGGTGAATTATCCCTTTTAATGTACCTTCGTTTCTAACTGCCCTCGCAAACTAGACACGTCGCGTCCGCGTATCGGCTGTTCCTGACGAGGTATCGACGCCCGGTTTGTCCACCAGAGGCGAGACGAAGGTGCAGCCTGGCCAACAGGTGTGAACGCGGCGCAACCAGCGGCGCGTTGCGCGGGTCAGGGCGGCCGCGGGAGCTTCCGCTTCCGCTTCCCGGAGGGCTGGGCGGGATCTCCCAAACCGCGACCTCGGCCACCCTTCGAGGTGAGATTCAACTCGCCGGTTAGTCGAAACGGTTGGTTGCGAACTTTCCAAAAAATTCCACGACCAGCTAATTGGGATGTCTTTGGGCACGTCAAGGCGAAGACGCGCGAACGAAATTTGAAAGTAATACATTTTCAGCGTTGCCCGAGATTCAAATTTAGTCCACACTTAAAATAGGGGTTTACGGGAATGTAAATGGGTGCGTTTGTTTTGCGTGGGCTCTAAATATTAACGATGTATGCAAAATTTGGTCCAGGCAGGGTGAGAGTGAGTGGAATCCCCGTGGCCAAATTTTCCTTAGCAATTTTCCCATCATGCAACTGAAGAATATTTAATCGCATTCAATATTATACAACTTAATAGAAAATTGAGTCATTTTTACTCCCTTTCTTTTAACTCGTATCGTCTGCTTGCTTGCTTGCTTGTCGGTCGAAAAAACTTTGTATCGATTTTTAACCCTTTTCCCGTGATCCAATCGAGCAGACAGGCTCATGGCGAAGATAAAAATGATCTAACAAATTTTCGTTTAAAAAAATTAAAAATTATAGCATAATTTTGGATTTTTCGAAATTTTTTATTACTCGCTTTCGTAGCGTCTCCCGACTCGAGCCCAACGCGTAGAATAAGCGTCAAACCTGTGTCCAATAGTAAATAAGAAAGGAAGTATAATAAAAACTTAGTTTTTATGGGTTATTTTTTTACAAATATGTAGTTATCTTCAAAATTTGTTTTCACGTTAGTACTTAATTAATTACCCATTTCTCATATATGTATTATTTTTATTTTGTTATTGTCTGTAGTTCAATTTTTTTTCTTCACGACGAAGAGACCATTGGTCCCGAAACATGTTAATATTTTCAATAAATAAGTGGTGAAAATAAAGTATATATTTATTAATTATATTAATAATGTCACCACAATATAATTTTGTTCTTTTTGAAGAAGAAATAATATTATTGATAAGATTTCATTATGTTTGTAATAAAATTACTCCAGTTAATTCGTAATTGTATTTATGTTTCATTAAATATCGCAAATTATATATCGTCTCTTCTCATTGCCGAGCTCAAGCCACGTTATGTTATAGTTAATTGGCTTGAAACATCTTATCAAACATTTATTTAACATTTATTTAACATTTAATTATACCATAACCGACCTTTTCAGGCCTTGGAATATAATCTATAATAAGCAGACTTTTCATCATACATTTGTGTATTTAAATCTATGTATTTATTTATACGTTTCTTTAACTCTCTTCGTTTAATTTACTTGAAATACGTTTCAAGAATTGTGTTAAATTATTAGACTGAGTCCTCTTAAGGTGAAACGCGTTTCCAGTAAATTATAGGAGTAAAATGAAAAAGAACTTTTTCATTTGAGTGTTTTATTTCCATGCGTGTGATTATTTTCTACAGACTTATTCTTGACGGAGATATATAATAAATAGCAGGTAGGAAAATTTATGCGGTATAAAACTAAGCTAATTTTTTCTTTTCTAGTTATTCTCTACAATACATTTTCAAAAATATAAATTCGTAAAGCAAATTAAAATGATTAAATCCGCATTCTTTCCCAATACCCAGGCTTTTTAAATTTTTAATTTTTTTTAAATTTTTATTATTTATTAGAGACACTAACAGGATAATAGGTACATGATACTCTGATAATAAAACATTATAAGTGAAAACTATGCCCATTATCCCATTTACAAGTGTCTTCGGCACGCTCTAGCAACATGTATATTTGCATTTAAGTTTTATATGTACGTTTATTTGTATTTTTTATTTAGTGTTTGAATGTAATGCGATTAGTATTTAATAAATAACTGATTTAATGGATCTATAGGTTCAGCTCATCGTTTAGAATGTTGTGTATGAGTGAGTTTTTGAACGATGATAAGGTACCTGCAAGAATATCAGCATCAATGTTAGGGTCGTTTCTTATCTCAATGGCCACCTAAACTGGATGTGCCGATTCCGTTAAAGCCTACCTACCGATGAAATAAAAACCGCCGCCCCGAGATTCGTCCTTTTATCCACCTTTATTTTCTTGAAAACGTTCCGCGGGGATTTCCCCCGGCGCGATATACATATTTTCTTGTAATCCTTCGGATCTTATCTGGCGCGTCGTCGGAACGACCCCAGCAGATCCTTGACATTCTGATGCGGAGATGCTATCGGGGGTAGCTTTGTTCCCTAAACATTCGCTCCTTCGGGGACCAGCCGTTGTGCGAAATGTCTCGACATTTATCTTAAATAAGGACCGAACCTATGTAAAGTCTGGAGCGCAGATTACGTATTATGTATTATATGTTTACCAATTATATTTACATACACGCACTTGTGTTTGAATTAGAGATGGGTCGTTCATGAACGAACTGTTCTTTTAGAACAGTTCACTTTACTGAACGAACGAACGGTACTGTTTACTTAAGTAAACTAGTTGTTCACTAGTTCAGTAGATAAAAATAAATCATTCATGCAATTATAATAAAATTTTTGGAAATTTAATCGTTTAGGCAGCGAACAGTATGTTGTCGTGATCTGATCGACATTTTTTCGAATTAGTATGTTTTTCGACATATTTTTCTTGGCGATCTTTTTTTTTTAGTCACCAAATTTTATTTTTGGAAAAATTTTTTTCTTCAATATATCGATCTATTTTTTCTCCGGTGACCTTTCTTTGGCCTTTGTAGGTTGTAACTGATTGAACGGTTCACTTTACAAAAAATCAAAGAACTACTCAATGATTTAAAATGAACAGTTCATTTGACTGAACGATCTGGTGGACGAATAGTTCAGTGAACTGAACGAACTTTCCCATCTCTAGTTTGAATATGCCATTATGCTTCAGGCAAGCGTATTCTGTCCTACACATCATTTCTCCGCTTCTTCGCATCCATCCCACTCGCACACACTTCTTATTAAGGCTCGCGAAAATATTATATAAATCTTCTTAATATTTATTTTTGATTACAATGTTATGATTAAATCTTTATATAAACGTCTATAAAAAGTCTCTTAAAACATTGTAAACCCGATACTCTAAATATAGAAAACTGTGTTTTTATCATTTTTAAAGGGAAATGAGGATAAAAGATTTTATTGTTTCTATTTAATTTAGACAACAAAATAGAAATTTTATAAAAAACAATACAATTATAAAAAATAGAAAACTTAGATCGGTTGGCCTTCGCAGACCGGTATGAATGGTACTGGCTTCGGATACGGGGTTCGATTCCCAGTGAAGTCACAATACATCAGTAGCTTATTCGTCTAGTAGTCTACTGATGTAGTTATCGGTGGTTCTAGCCCCTTGAAAATATTAAAAATATGAAATGTATTCCTTGTACTTGGGTGTTTTTCTGATGCGTTTGGCTAAAGTAACCGAACCTTAATTGAGTTGTGAATATTCACCGCTGACAACATAGATAGGTCTGTTGGGGCGATATTTGGTGCGATGAGGAGGTGAGTGAAGGTGAGAGAGTTGTTGATAACGCATTGTTCTAGAAGCTTTTTAACATTTACAAATGTCTCTCGAGGGTTTTTGAAGTAAAAACATTAAATTCGATATTAAGATTTATATTATACGCGTATGTATGGTACTAGCTGCAACCCTTAAAAAATGACGCTCCGCGAAGAGGCGGCCGTGGCAAAACGCGTGAAACGGCTGGTTCGGGTTCGGTGGCCCGGGGTTCAAGCCCCATGTCCGGCTGTTTTTTAGCCGTGAATTCGAACGAAATTACGGACGTTACACGAAGTTACGGGGACAGACAGACGAACGGACAGACAACTAAGTTATTATATTTGATATTGATATACAAAGAATGTATATATATCTCTACAGCGGATGTACTATAGACAGACGGTATGAGATAGGACTCGAGAATTGCCTTGACATTTGAACATTGCTGACTCAACTTTCAATGTACTAACTTGGATTAAAATTGGATTTACCGTGGCGAAATAAGTCTTTTAAGTTTTCAAGCTTATTAATTTTTTCGGTTTCCCACTTCTTACGTTATACATATCTATATTTTCATCTAGAAAGTCTTATTTTCCAAATACTGTTGACTTTCATATTTGTACGCAAACAAAGCGATGAACATGAAATTATATCGTTTTATCACCGAGGGAATCTGTACCTGAGGGTCCATTCTGATAAATTAAAAAAGATACCGTTTCCTTAACAAACCAAGGATTCTGCTCCAAGTGCACTTCTCCGTTGTTGTCAGAGAAGAAATATGCAACGGGGGGTTAATTGATTTTGGAGGTCCACCTTGCTGCAGCTCTCGGTTTAGGATGCATTAAATGTCACCCCCAGTTATCAAAGAAAGTCAACATTAAATGTCAGCGTCGTGTTCAGTGACTAAAATGACAAAACTACAAGCGACAACACGTGAAAGTACTTTGTTTGTACAAAATTATTTCGTAAATTTGTTGCCCGCGGTTTCTTTGAAACAATAACTGCATAAAAAAGTTTACCGTTGCGTTTGAGCTAACATATTCCCTTTTAAACTTAAAGTGAGAAAAAATTCGTAATTATGTAGATTATAAGGTAGACAAAAAGAGCGACTATTTATTTTTATTTATTTATTTCGTGTATTTTAATACATATAAATGAAGGTAGTTGCTTCGCTAGACAAGGTCTGTTCTTAAGCAACTACCTGTACATTTTTCTTTTTATAAGCTAATACATTAGAAATATAAGAAATAAACTTTTATAAACTAGAAATGAACTAAATATTAGAAATTAAATACATTGGAAATTACGCACAGTAAAAGCATCCACAAAATAAATAACTTTTCCATTTCAAACCCTGGTGACGTGGTTATATTTATAGTTGCTCGCGTAAAACATAACATAACATAAAACATAACTCGGCCATTTTGAAAATCTCAAAATAATTTGTTAATGAAAAATATTAACCAATGTACGCCGCAAACCATGATAATAACGTGAATTTTCTATGTGCAATAGTTACTTGTTTTTTTTAAATTTGAATGTATTTTCTATGCCTCAAGTTGGTGTATCACCTTAATATAATAATTTTTTATTGATAAAATTAAAACAATATATTTTTAAAAGAACAGAAAAAGATCTGACTTTGCGGTGCCCTTGTCTTTCGCACCCACGCGCCCTTCCGTTGTGCTTCTTCCCAGCCCGATTCAGTTTCGAATCCATCCTCGAGCATATTTTTTTATAGATACAATAATAAATTTATGTTAAAAAGCTAGACTTCAAAATTTTCATGACCTCTAAAAACAATTATACACTTGAGCTTTTAAAGCAACAAAGTGAATAATTATTTTTTGCTATCGTTGAAACTTTATAAACTTATTGTGTGTTTTATTTTATATTTTATAAATTATTCCGATTTTTGTTTTAGTCAGTCTATTGTTGAGAATCCTAGTGAAATGCTTTTGCTAGAATGATATTTTATACCAATAATAGCAGAGTAGCTGATAACAGCAAGATATAATTCAGATTTTACAAAAAACGAGTTTTAAAGGTTTGGTCTTTCTTACATTTTTTCCCAATAGAAATTTGGGAAGAAAAGTATTAATAGTAAATTGAATATTTTAAATAACTAGGGCCTTTTTACAAATAGTTATCTTTCCAATTTGTTTTCATATAAGTACTTAATTATTTATTTATCTCCCATTTACTTATTTTTATTTTGTTATTGTCTATATTTAAATTTTTTATTTAAAAATTTTAGTATACCTACGTTGTATCCTGATAAAGCCCCGATATATATGTTGGTATTTTCAACACATTAGTGGTGAAAAAAAGTATATTTTTATTAATTATATTAAGAGTTTCACCACAAAATCATTTTGCTCTTATTGAAGAAGTTCAATGATTTCGTTTAAAATACAATAAATGTATTAACTAACTAATTAATTTAATAATTAGAGAGGATGGAGCGCTATTCTCTTCTGTTCAGACACAAAATTCTCGGGTCATCTGCATTCGTACATCTTCGCACGCAAGTTTATGGATTGTTGAGGTTACATCTTCGAATATCTGGTTTACCTGAGCTTGGTCTGTCTTCCGCAGCCGCCATCTATTTCTGGTGCTTGCGTCGTATATATTTCTTACTATTCTGTTTACATGTATTTATGGCCAGATATACCATATATACAAATTTGAGTAAATATTCATTATTACCAAATAACTACACGGTGAACCGATCGTGCCTCTTTTATTTTCCCAAGGTCTCCATTTCAGAACTCTGGGAGGCCATCTTGTAGTATCCTGTCTTGCAACGTGTCCTGCCCATTGCCATTTTAGCATCCAGGATGTAAAACTTTAATTATTTTTCTTGCGAAGTGTTAAAAATTTATAAGCGTCCATAATTTCGTCTTTTATTGTCGCACGTTTTGTAAATCCCAAATCATGATCTTAATAATGAATACGTACAATATATTTTTTATGCTTGTGAGGTGGTGCGTGGTTGAAGAACTTAAATTTCAAGGCCAATCACTTGATAACGGGCGTTAATTTTCATAAACCAGTTTTTGTCACGGTCAGTTATGTCTCGCGCGAGAAACTTGATGGCTTTTGGGCATGACACAGTTTGCCAAGGCAAACTTCTGTACATTCCGTGAAATGTTAAGGGTTTATTAAGTATTAAATAAACCCAATATTGGGATTACTCATACGAATATCGATTCGAATGCCATCCAACCAGAACTGACCTCAAACTTTGTCTTCGGGACTGAAATACAAACTCGAAGCAGAACATATTTATCCATATAGCTTCCCTGTCCCTGCACTTCTGTACCTACTCAGACAATAATCAGTGCAACAAATCAAGCGTCAACATATAAATCATAACTACCCTTATTATCGCACACTTCTTAATCCCGTCTTTCCTCCTCACTCCCATTTGTCGCCTCTTCAATTTATTTATCTGGTATTTTTTAGCTTGTTGAATTTATAAAGTTACTGTTTTATTAACTACAGTTACTTATACCGTGTAGAATTAACTATTTCTCTCACTGATATGTGCTCATCAAGTGGATTCATATAATTGGCTAAATCTTTTTGTAAATCGTTTACTTTTTTCTTCTTGTTCCATGTAGTTGTTTGAACTCCAAATAAAAGTAAAATAAAATGTGTTTGGAGACGATTTGAGGTGTTCGGTCTCCAATCTGGGGAGGATTATGGAGAAGTCCGCCTATATCACGCGTCTTTTTCCGTGTTCTGTGAAATGTCGCGATGTATGAAAGTGCTGTGTGTGAATGGCCAGTAATGTCATGCGGGTAGACAGGAAAAAATATTCGCATGGCTTGATCAGCGTTTGATGAATGAGGTTCCTGATTTCGATTGTATGTGTTGCTAAGTTATACCGCGCGCGCGCGCGTTGTCAGTGCCGCGGTCGAGGAGAGAATGGCAAAGCGGGAGAGCGGCATGAACTACGCACCGCTCGCCCTCTCAGCCGCGGTCATTTAATGTCGCCGGAATGCACCACCACAGTTGTCCTGTTTCTAAGTTTTTCTTCGATTTATTTTTTAATATTTTTTTATTGGCAAGCGTTGCTGTGTTTACAAAGCAGCTCTATACAACACAACCTGGTGCCACGACTGGTTCCAATATGTTTGACTTGTTAAAAAAATCACGATCTTTTTTTTAAATTCTAGAACAATTATGAAAGGGTCAAAGTAATACTTTGAAAAGTGTGAAGGCTTAGTAAATAAGTCGCGCTATAAAACGAGAAGACGTTTTTACTTTAAAGACTTGCTTTGGGCCAAAATTTTAAAATTAAAAAAAACAACATCACATATTGTAAAAAAAGCGTTTCGTTTACTAGGGGATTTAATTATGCAAGAATAAATACTTTACTTATGATATAAATGTGTCTTAAACATACACGAGGGAGGACATTTTTCCGCTGAGACCCAACTCCCTTTCCTAAAGATCTGGTATATTCCAATAAATATTTAAAAACTTCGATGTGGATGGGTTTTTTGAGTTATGTCCTTCTTTGTATATAAAAATATCTGATAAAATTACTTTTGCTTTTTATTTTTAATTAGTTAAAAATCAATCCTTAATATTTGATAAACTTATTTTCCTCTCTTTGGATACTTTGGACGATTTTCTAATAAGTTTTTCTGTTATTAAGTCATTCAAATATAGTTTCGTAATTGATGTTTGACAATAATAAATTCAGTCAAATATCTTATGAAGTGTACTTATTACCATCAGTCAGATTATTTGAATGTCAGAAGTAGGATTAATATTAAATTTTTGCTTTAAAAGATTCCACGAATATTTTAAACAATTTTGAAAGACTTAAATATTGAATAATTATGATCCGTTGTATATCTTCAATTTATGAAAATTAAACTCACTCAACGAAGGTTGCAAAAGAAGTGTTTTTCTGAAAAGCGACTTTGAAAAGCTTCAAAGGGTAGGTACTTTGTATTTTGGAAAAATTATCATTTCAAGTTATTATTATAAAAATACTAGTTTTGTTAAGGTTATTATTTATTTTCTAATTATATTTGTTTATTATTATTGTGGATAGATAACATTTGCTGAATAAATTTAATATTGCTATGAATTAAATCAAACACCTGGATCAGTCTAACGTCGATTATAATTATCTGACACCGCATTACTTTTTGGTGCAACATTATTATTTTTATTTTCACTAAGCTACGTACAGTAGCCGGCAAGCATCTTGAAATTTTTCGACATAGTGGGGAGAAGTTTGCGCATGTTTCCATCAACGAGACCTAAAATTTGTCTTCTGCGCATTCCCCCACTACGCAAAAAAATTTCAAGAAGTTTGCCGGCAACTGTACATGTTATTATTTCCATCTAATGATAAGAAAGTCTGGTCCTCTCGAAACTATTGCGCAAAAAGTAGTGATGAAATAACTCGAAGAGTGTGCAGCACAATGTTAAGTTTAGTGAAAATAAAAATAACTGATCCATGAAACATTTCGTACAATATTAAATAAAAATACTTTATATCAGGAAATAAAAACATTTTTTATAAAACCATTATTTAATTTATTGAATAATCAACATGTTTTGGGGCCAATGTTTCTTTTTATCAGGATACAACATATACCTACTTATAATTGAGATTGAAAATAAAAATATTAACAAAAACAATAAATAAATAGATGTGAGTTGAATAACTAATTCGGAACTAATTTGAAAACAAATTTAAAAGGTAACAAATTTCAAAAAAGATTTGATTACTTATAATATTCAATTTGCTATTAACACTTTTCTTAATTTATAAAATTTCTTATTTCTCTAAATGTAATTCTACGTTATTTGTATGTAAAATTTCTAAACCCTTGTTAATATCAAATAATGCTTTATTTCCAAAAGGTGATAAGAAATTCAGAATCGTTAAATAGTTAGTTCATTTAGTTAGTAAAGTTAGTTAAAACATCTCAGCTTGTTGGTATAGTGGTTATGACTCACGCCTATTGATTTAGTTGGTCCGTGGTTCGAGCCCTATTCCAGAACATCAGCAAGTCCTATTTTCCTATTCCTATAAATCCCGTTTTCATAGCACAAGCGCTTCGCTTACTTTGAAAATAATTAGAATACTGATGCGACACGTATTTCTTTTTCGCATCTTCCTTCTGGCGTCGTCAACACTTTCGTAATATGACGTTCCCTACGGACACCGCCGAATACACAAAAAATGATTTTTGTTTTAATATCTTAAACCATCCTTTTCACTCTATACTTTCGGAAAATTCTTTTAGTATATGCCTTGTTTGAAATTAAATTGTTTGATTTAAGATAGCAAAAAGAACAAAAGAAATTTTTGCAGGTTCGACAGTACACGTAGGGATCGTCGATATTTTTGCCATTCTTTCCTTATTCATTCGTTCAACACGCCCACACCACCTGAGCGACTCCTTTTTTAATTTTTATTCACTATGCTAAGATCAGCTTTACATTCTTAACTAATTTTTTCAATATTTACTCTGTTATGTAAATGAATTTGTCACACATACGCCTGAAACAATTTTACTCTGTGTCTGTATTTTGAAGGGCGTTGGATAAAATATCTCAAGGTTGACCCAACGAATTGCTATTTTCCATATTTTTCTTCACAAAAGAATGGTGTACACTTTAACGCCACGAATTATGTGCATTTGTTTGTTAAACTTTACCCATAAAACACGAGCGGGCGACACCGCCATCTTTTGTCACTCCGTTTGAAAGGATTTTGTTTTGTTCTCGGACCTGCGCGTTTCCAGTTAAATAAAATAAAATAAATTACACGTGTTTAGAATTGGTCCGTTTCGCTTTGTTTTTATTAAAAAGTATTCGTTTTTCTTAGCGAACCGTTGAACGTTCGTTGCAAAACTGCAACAACTGCAACAACACGGCACAACTTGCCCCGTAAACACGATGGGATCGTCGCCAAATGTACACAACCAAAGCATTATTTACGATTTATTTTATATCCGTATTATTTAAAAAAGGTTTCGGATACTAGCAAAATGTTTTTATTTTTTAACTTTATTTGTCTTTTACAAATTCAGATATACTTTCGTGTCACAGATTCAGATATAGATTTCCATAGGGGCCTGTCTATAAAATACGGTGAATGAAGATAAAAGAAAACATTTTCATTTTTATTTTATTTATAAACTAAATCTGAGCTCGGAATGTATTTGTAGATGCTTCCAATCATACTTCGCCAACGGCTGTATTTAAATGATTTTTTTTAGAGGAGGACAACTTATTGAAATAAAACACAGAAAAATGTATTTGATATCCATGAAATTGGGCTTATTTGATAAATAATTTTATGACATTGATATTTGAATATGATTTCGGTCGTGTGGCCGCCGTGGCTGTCTCGTACATGGCGTAATCTGAAAATCCAATTTTCACAATCCATGGATGACAATTATACAACTTGCTAAAGCAGCCTAGAAAATTGAACATTGACAAATTTAAAAAAGAAGTGAGAAGCATACTTAAGACGTCCACCATCGTAGCAAAAACAAGTATCTGAAATTTATAAATTTTTTAATTATTTATTTATAAAATATAATTAAGTAACCAAACGGTTAGAACTGGCGTCTATCTAATACATTCGTACACTCCATCATAAAGAATAACGTAATATTTATATGGGTGAAGTTAAGTTTTATTGCTTCCTCTATCAATAATAATCTTTTTTATTATATATTCTATTTTAAGCTATCACCGTTCGGAGATTTTCTCAAACTTTAATGGTTGCTCATTTAATTACCTTTTTAATTTTCGGTCATTATGAACGAAAGGTTAATAAACAAACGGTGCACCGCAACTTTAGTCGTTAATGTAAGTGGGGCGATTACTTTAAAATGATTTTTCCCTTATCGTCCATATAATGAGATTACTTTGGGATGTAATGGCCTCTTCTTCGGTCCATTATCATCGACCGGGAGAGTCTCTTTGCTGCAGACCCCTGGATGTCTTCAATTTTTCTTTTTTCTTATTTGTCCCTCGAGAGATTGCGAAAATACAAAAATTAATTTACATGTCAGTTAATTTGTGATGTGATATGATTGTTGAATTGGCTAAACATTGTACTACACATGTAGTACAATGTTTAGCCAATTGTTAAGCCAAATTTTTGTCACGGCTGTAATTTCAAGAGGTACAGTCCCTGTCATCAACACGTATAAATGATAACCAAAGTAAATACATTTGGGAGCTATCATATTGAGGTAGTATGGCGGCGCGTGGGGGTGAAGTTCTAGTGAACATAATTTTTATTAATTTATTTCTATTTAATATATACAATGCGATTCATTTGTTGTTTTTGCGATATGTTATTCATTGCTTATATATAAATATATCACTTGTCATAGTTTATATAATCACCCGTTGATGACAACATCTGCAGTTGTCGAAACTAGTCATGTATTCCTAAACCCATTAGTGGTCTTAGACAAGTGATATATTTATATATAATTATAATGTCATTCCACAAAGTTAACACCAATTTAATAAATAATATATTATTCATTGCTAATCATTCATTTAGTGGAGAAATTTTAGTTAAGTATATGATTGCTTAGAAAGAATAATAATGTTGATTAATTTACATTGTGTGATTAGAGAATTCCGAGAAGTTCCTTTTTTTAAGTCATTAACAATGTTATTTAATTTTAATATTAAGTTTTCTCAAATGGGGAATGGAGAATAGAGTGGAACCATGAACTACAAGTTTTGTACTGCATAGGACTGCATAAGAAGGCTAAGGATCCAAGATGGGCGATCGCTTCGCTATGACCATGACGATTTAAAATGCTCACGATTTAGCCTATGCAATGTTTGTCGTAATTTCATACGTTCCACTTTTTAAAAATATTTTTACAAATTCAAACATAATATGAATATTTTGTTACGACAGTTTGAGAACCTTGTTTGGTTTGCAATTTTATGATACGTTGATTTACAGTCTCATAAGTATTCATCCCATAAATTACCAATGGGAAAAAATTAATAGCACTGTTTAATCTCAGTATTAATTATTTTTACGGCCCTATTGATATATATTTTCATTGCAAACAGTCAAAGATTAAAATTCTCATTAAAAACTCGCGGTTAAACTCCACAACGAAGCGGGAGATAACCGTGAAATGAATGGAAAAGTTTCTAAACTAATTTCGCTGCACAATGTTTTAACACCAAAGGTGTTTGTTACCTTGGAGTCCCCAGCTAACAACCTTGATAACAATTTTTTCTCTCTTTTTTCCAGGTAAGCCTTTACGTCCCATCTGAAATACTCTCGTCGAGTTACGTAAGTACCTACAAATCCTCTATTACTGTCGCAGATATTACATCTCAATTACAAAAGTGTTGAATATTTAAATGGTAATGTTTTAATCGGGGGATTATTAGTTTAGTTTGATCTTCAGCGGCGATCTCTCTATAACCTTGGTAACTTTCGAGTTTCGAAGGGTTATTAAGTTACTGTAAAATTTTACCGAGTGTCGCGATTCGGAGTTAATTATAATTAATCTTGGCGAAGACGTCGATTATCTCTTTATTGAGTATTCTCAAGTTCTTCTTTTACCGAATTCAGTAATGACTTCGTGCCTTCGTAATACTAATATAATTATTAAAAGCCTCGATAATTCCCTTTTATCTTTTTCTTCTGTCTACAATTCTCCCGATCCTTGTTTATAAAGCCACTGATTCTAATTAAGATAAATTGCAGAAGTCTCGAAGAGACGAAGCTATTTATATGAGAAACGTGTATGGAAGTCTTTTTTATACAATGGCCCAGGGCTTACAACCGGTATGAGCTGGCTTAAGTGATCACTCTGCACAATGCAACGTTCACCAATTCCATCGTTAGAACATCCACACATTATCAAATTTTTTAAAGTTTTATGTATGTTCCAAATCTGAGAATCTTTTTTTTTAATGTACTGTGCATTTGCAAGAATAATTTTAATGGACTATGCAGTAGACACCTGTAGTCTTTTCTCATGAACTAGTTAGTATACGTCGATTTCGCAGCTGGTAATGATACCTCTATATTTTTAAATATAAATATATATCATATCATAAATTGCGTCGTCTCTGTAAGACTTCTATAAAAATTACATAAAACACAACTTCACATACACCACTAAATATTTCTTTTCTTTATTCAAGATGAATAAACACCTTTACAAGTTTTGGGAACGAAGTTCCCTTCCTAAGGAGGATACGATCTATCTATACTAAAATTAAATTATCATTATATAGGTAACTAGTGGGGTGGAAAGTAGGCGGAGTAAATAGAAGGGGGGGGAGTGTTGTTAGGGAATAATTAAGGGATTGTCAACTTTGTTTTTTTGTTGTTGTTTATAATTGGAAAAATGTTAAGTATGGGGATGTTTGACAATTGAATTTGACTGTTTATTATATCTATTATTATTGAGGTTAATATTCTTTCTTATTTGTAATATTTCAAAACTATCTAATTGTCTATTATTTTTGTTATTTTGTAAAATTTTAAGACTTAAATTGATGTCGAAATTATGGTCGAATTCCAGCAAATGGTTTGAAAATTCCGAGTATTCATTGCTATTTAAACATCTTAAATGTTCCTTAATCCTTTTTTCTATACTTCTTTTTGTTTTGCCAACGTAAAAGGCTGTACAATCTTTAACAATCAACAATTTATACATTCCTGATTTTTTAATAGCGCTATGCTTATCCTTATTGTTTAAAATATATTTTTTTAATTTATTATTAGTATAGAAAGAGGGTAGAAAACTATTAGGTATGTTTTTTGAAATTGCTTTAGATATAAGATTATTACAGAATAATAGTTTTCTCCTTCAAGTTTTTGTTTACTGGGATATTATGCCGTGTTGTTACGGCCTTTCGGGCCGACGTTTCGGATCCCATTGCAGGGTCCATCATCAGAGCTGATCTGATTAGGTGTGATTAGGTGATGTGAAAGGTCGTAACAACATGGCATAATACCCCAATAAACACAAACTTGAAGATTCTGAGTGGCCGTGAAAACCTAAGAACACTCTTAATAGTTTTCTCCATTTTTTAATTCTTCTATAATTCTTAATAACTTCTATAATTTATCTTAATTAATTAATCAGCCCTCCGGGGATTTTATTTTCATATCCGTATTTTATTTATTTTAAACCAGTAACTACGTTTCCAGAATTAACCTGCATATAAAAATATTGTTTCACTAACACCAATAATTAAATCTGGGGCAAACAAGCACCTGCCTTAACTTTCGGAATTGTAAGAAGGTACATCTTAGTAGTCGTTTTCTGGCATTCGCAAGGCGTGTCCCAGCTACCTCAACTGAGATCCCTCTAAGAGTTCTTCGCTGAGAGTCGTCTTCCTTAACGGCGGTGCTATACACTCGATCTCTTTATGTGTGTGATTTATCGAACCTAGAAAATGTATTTTTCAATTCAAATTATTTATTATTTAATTTTTACGTATTTTGTGTTCGTTTTTCATTATAGATAGTTCTTAATTATTGATATTATTTTACATATTAAGATATTAATTTGTACAGCTTATGTCAATCGACGAGTGCAAAGAAGGAGAATTTTTTTTGGATATATATCCAATTTTTGATATGCCTATGTCGGATATATATATTAAAAAATCCAATATTTTGATTTTTTAGTATAAAAATCGGATTTTCCGAACCCTGTTTATTACCCTAAATTGTTATTTCAATGAAACGTTACACTTGAAAATTCTCGTTTGACGTTCATATAATAATCTCCTCTTGAAACAGCCGCAGCAAAACGTATAGCTGGCGTATCCTTAAGTAAGAGCATTATTTTGTATCCGAAACATATAAAAGTCCCCAGTTACGGAAAGAATATAAAATTAATAGCACTTCTGATATTATTTGTTGCTATATCAGTTTCCGATATTTCGAATACTTACCGGAAATGTCCTCTTGAATTCGCATCAAAGCGACGACATTATTTGTGCAATTCATTTGTTTCGGAACTTGCCCCGTTATTTTGACGAAACTCCAGCTGACGTTTACGGAATAATATTTTTATTGGTTTTATTTTCATTTCAGAATAACTACTTTGTAAGACTTTTAAAAGTTGTGCGGTTAGATTCTGATGATAAACATTGATGTCTACTTACTTGGTTAAATTAATTTTAATTATATATATATATATACACCCATCGGTGGTTATGGTGGTGGATGACCCTTGGTGTCACATCGAAAATATGCGAGTTTGGTGGGGGCGGCTTTGCATGGGTGGGAGTGGATGACGAAAATGTGCTTTCTAACACATTGTTTTGTTATGAGGAGGCTGAAAATGCTTCAGATTGTTTAAAAATAGGCGCGCCGACTGTGTTGGTGAGTCAAGAAGGTTCCGGAAAAATCTGCTCTAGAAAGTTTGTAAGGAGAAGGTTCTAGAAAATTCCCGAAAATTCTATAAGCTTCTAAACTGGGTGGCGGAATGTGTTGGCGTGTATAGAAGGTTCCCGTACATTCGATAAATTTCTTGAAAGTTCTGGAAGGATAATGTTGTAGAAGGTTCGCGAAAGTTCTATGACGATCCAAACGGTGTACTAAAAAGCGGGCACAGCTAGCCTATTATAATCGTCGGGTCTCCGCGACCTCTCTCGGAAATCGGCCATGTAGAAGGGCGCGGAAGGTTGTGCAAGTGCGCACTGCATGGGCGCCCTGCAAGTGCGATGCACGCGCGGCGAATTAATTATCCGCTACTTGTCCGTCAGCGCCGACATTGGCCGAAACAAACAATGAGCTCGCATGCTAATGCTCCCGACCCGTATAGATGATTCATGTTTTTAATATATTTTCTTGGCTAGTCGCTTTAGCGTCTGTCTGTTTGTTTTAGACAGCTGATTGTCATTTTTTAAAACGCGAGATGATTTTTTTTATCTTGTCATTCTTTCGTGTCTCATTAGCGTGGTTTGTTTTTATGTTATTCTAAGGTTTCCCCTTCAAATGACACGGCACCAGGGGCGTGCAGTGCGCACAAGGAAAATAAAGACAATTTAAATAATCCTTATCTTCCAATAAGAACATGTCAAAGGAAGCGAGACTAGCGGTGTATAATGGCGTTCTAGTGCCAACCCTGATGTTTGGAAATGAAGCCTGGAATTGGAAAAAGAGGAATGATAGTAGACTGAATGCGGTGGAAATGCGGTCACTAAGATGCTTGTTTGGATAATCTTTGGTCGATAGAGTGAGGAATGAACAAATTAGACGTGAATTCAATGCTGGCAGTAATGTGGTAGATAGAATAAAGAAAGGAGTGCTGAGATGGTTTAGGAAAGAATGGTTAAATAAATATATGAGGCGAGTGTTGAAGGCAACAGGAATAGATGGCGTCCGCGAAAGACCTGGCACGATCAGATACTACAAGTATTTGAGGATGGCCCTGTTAAAAGCCGCACAACCGTAGAACTTGTATGAGAAGATGTACGAATGTGACCGAAATAAAAGTGGTGTGCCAGGATAGAAGAGTGTGGTGTTCAATCCGCTCTGCCTCTTAGTTTATCTTATGAAAAAACTACGTAAAATTCTAGCCATTACTACGCGATTTAATATATGATTCCGTGATCTACGGCTGGAGTTTTAACACCGATCAATCACTTGCAACAATGTAATTTGCATATGCATATCGACAGTTCCTACGTATATTGTCGAATCTGCAAAAGTTATTTTCGTTATCCGAAAATATAGAGTAAATCGGATGGTTTAAAATACTGAAATGAAAATCGATTTTTTGCAGATTCAGCAATATGCGTTAGGATGGTCAATATGACAGTTTTGTTTGTTTGTATATTTTCATTTATTTGTAAAAAAGGTACACATTTTTACGTCTAGTAATTAAAACATAAATTACCTTAGCACTTAAACATAAAGATTCCCAAAATATAAATAGAAACATATAGACTTTTTAAAAAACATAAAACAACATAACATGATCATATATTAATTCACATATTTTGTACTTAACCTGTTTAAAGTAGTGAGACTATTTACTTCTTTCACATTTGCTGGCAGTTCATTGAACAATTTAAGACCTTTATAGTACAAACTATTTTGTGTTCCTGTCAGTTTAGTTTGTGGAAACCTATTTTTATACATACAGGTTGTAACAGAGCTAGTCCACAATACTTAACAGGTGGATTTCTGCATTGATTATGAGTCGAAAATGTTCAAACAACCATGACCTAAATAGTTACGGAGATATGTTACATCAAAATTTGCATTTTTTTTCTCAATATATCTGTCTTATTTTTTGCAAAATTAAACTTCATTACAGTAATTTACATCCAATATGAAAAATTCATTTCTTTTACAAATTAAATAAAACGAAAAAACCTTCCAAATACAATTGGAAAATTTTCCAATTGGATTTTTTACAGGGTTTTTATTATTTTATTTAACATTTATTGGAACGAATGAATTTTTCGTAATCGATATAAGTTACAGTAATTATACGTTTTGTTAAAAATAAGTCATAAATATTGAAAAAAATGCAAACTTTGATATTGCATAACCTCATAAGTATTGATGCTCGAACATTTTCGACTCACAATCAAGGCAGGAATCCACCTGTAAAGTATTGTGGATTAGCTCTGTTACACCCTTTATATAATGGAATTAATCGGTTTTTTATTTTATATATCAAGATTAGGAATATAATATTTTTACTGAAACGAACATTTCCCTTCTGAGGCCGTATTTCATTCGGCCTATCTCCAAGCTACAAATTCATTGTCTTTTGGCGTGTTGATTTTTCTCACGGTATTCTGCAACCTCCGAAAGGATAATCTTGACTGAAAACTGTGTGCTGTAACAACTTTTACCGATCTCCAGACTAAACGTTTGCCTCATCGTATTCGTTCAACGCTATTTCGTACATTTTGATAGATCGTTTTATTTTGATGGTGTCGGATATCTTAAAGCGAGCGAAATGAATATTGTATTACTAGCAATTCGTGCCCGGCGCTGCACGGGTTAAAGATTAAGTTGAAAATAAATTTGTGGTATGAAGGGGTATGAGAATAGGGGGAAGGACTCGGCGGGTAACACAGGCGACATTTCCCCTCCTTCTGATATATTTTCGATGAAAATCTATTCCGTTTGACCGATCGGACTCAAAATTTTGAAACTTATTCTTTAGGACTCGGCAGGTAACATAGGCTATATTTCCTCCCTCCCCGTTTACCTTTTCTCCTCCCCCTGATATATTTTCGATGCAAATCTATACTGTTCGAATCAAAGCTTTGTTTCCCCCCATAAATTTATTTTCAACTCAATCCTTAACCCGTGCAACGCCGGGTACGAACAGCTAGTCTGTAAATAAAGTTAGTTATTTAAATATACCTTTTTTAACCATTGTCTTAATGAAACATTTTAATTATCCGAGGAGAAATCGTAGACATTAATCGTATTTTAAGCGAGTTCGAAAGCAAACCACAATATGAAACATTAAAAGATCTTGCTGTTTTTAAAGGAATGAATTCGCGATCTTGCTCTAGATTTAAAATGAAATTGTTTTCAAAGTTCGAATAATTATTGTTCTATTTATATATATATAATTTAGTTTTTTTATTTATAGATAAATATATATAAAAAAAATTCCATATATATGTTTAAATAAAAGTTGTGCTTCTTGTTCTCACTGCATATTGTTATCACCGTCGGAAATATCAGTTTATTGTTACTACACGCCACTGTACGGCACCTATATGTATTGCTTGCCCAACGTAACTTGGCGTGCGGCGAATTTTGAACTAAAACCCGCCCCGCCCGCACCCGGCGGTAACCCCTCGCCCTGTCATTTAGTTCAATTTTGTATTTGGTCGGGAGCTGTGACGTCTTGTTTACCAATATACACTGAATTATTATGTCCAAAACATCCTAAACAGTCCGGGATGGTGCAAGAACAATTGCCAATGAAGTATTAAAGTTTTGCGAAGCTGAAAAAGCGAATAATGGACCGATATTACCGTCTGACAGTTTGACAGATAGAACGGCCGCCATTAGTGCATGGTTTCTTTAGCGCTGCCCGACCAAATTTCTGTATTTAATACGACAACGGTCACCGAACATTTTGTACATTATGTATTGTATAATAAATTTACACCCTGACAACTTCTGTTACGCGACAGGGACGCCCTCCCTCGCACGCCAAGTTATAGTGGTACGTCTATACCGGCTTTGACGTCTGATTCCTTGATGATCAAGTCATATATTTTCTTTTACATCGTATTTGCTCGGTGAACGTGTATATTTTTGTTTTTTACGTAACCGTGAGTATTTTATTAATTAATTTTACATGCAATTGAATTTTATAGATAGATAGAGAGATTTATTTCACATTCATAGGTGACAACATTTTATAATGCTTACATAATTATGTAAGCATGCTTCATTGTAGCTGAGGGTCTTGGCAGCAAAGTAAACACTGCATTAATTTTACTGTATTATAGCAGACAGTGCTCTTCCAATGGGTACGGTATATGTGCAAGAATATGTATTATTTATATAAAGCAGTTAATATATGAATAAATCTTGCTGCCAATAAAAAATAAGTAATTATAATAATTAAGTATTAACAAATTTTTTAATGGTGTTAATTCTATATTATAGATATATAGACAATAAAAAAAATTATGTGGGTTGATAGCGAATAAAAGAAAATAAATAATGTAGTTGAAAAGATTAAAATAAATAGTACGAGTATTTTTCAAATTTTATCGATTAATAATATAATAATAATTTTACATATTTATGTTAACATGTTATAATAAATAAGTATCTCAAGGATTATCTGAAACAAAATCTAACACCGTAAAACAATAATGTATTAAATTATTAAAATAAAAATTTCAATAAGTTCTTAAATTTAGATGCATCTATTTTCAATAACCCCTCCCGCAGTTCTACCTCCCTCCGCCCCGTTGCCAACGAACCCCGCTCCCCATGAAACTATCCTGCTGCAATATTTTTTTAGAAATGGGATCATCGTTAAGACAAAAGATATGATTATATCGTTTGAAAACCGCATGAAAAGGGTGGAGTCTAAAGAAGTAAAGTAAGTGAAATGTGTAAGAAAGAATAAATGCACTTAAGAAACAATATAGCTTAAGAGAATAATTCAATGTCATGCTTGTTTAAGAATTTAAGTAAGACAATTGTTTAAAAAATAATTATGATCACGTATACATATGGTTTTGTAAAATAAAGTGGTAGGTATGTGTTTTTATGTTTAATAATTTTTCGTTATAAAAACTTTTTGGATGTTATTTTTTCATGCGAGGTACATAACTTAATTTCGGAAATTATTTATTCGTAATTTTTTGGCAATTTGCCTCAACTATGAATGAAATTGTAAAAAAATGTCCTTAGGTTTTCACGGCCGTTCAGAATCTTCTGTGTATAGTTTTCTGGGATATTCTGCCGTGTGTGTGTGACCTCTCTGGCCAACGTTTCGGATCCCATTGCAGGGTCCATCATCAGGGCTGATGTGATGAGTGAGTGTTGAAGTGTAGGTTAAGTATTACCTTGCAATACCGTACCGAAGTCAGGGTGTCTCCAAGTTTGTGTTATGTTAAATACTGGATTGCAGTACCGTGTCGAAAGCAAGGTGTGTGTCTTCTTGTAGTGTTTTATATATCTATTAACGGATGTCGGACTGTGCGGATCGTCTATTTGATTTATCCTGCAGCGCCGGATACCACGATGTTCTTAACTTAAGACCGTCATCCCTATTAATGTTTACCGGGTGCTTGTATATTTCAATTGCTTCTTTGACCAGGCGCGTGTGGTGACTTTTGGGCTTTCCTAAGATTTTCGGCTCAAATGAAAAATGGTGGCCCGTATCTAGAAAGCGCTCAGCCAATGCCGATTTTTCCGGGTGACCGAGTTTGCATGCTCTTTTATGCTCATCAACCCTCTTTGAAATCGTGCGTGCTGTTTGTCCCACATACACTTTGTCGCAATTTTGACAATCGAGCCTATAAACACCGTCGGTCTCAAGGGGATCCCGATCCTTCGCTGGTCTTAAGAGGTCCTTAACCTTGTTGTTTGTGCCGAACACTGTCTTGATATTCTGTTTCTTGAGCGCTTTGGCAATCCTGTCTGTTACATTATGGATATAAGGCAAGAAAGCAATCCCTTTGATCTCAGCTTATGTGTTTTTCTCGGAGCTGTTAGATTTGGCTCTTATGATGTGCCGTATCTGCCGTCTTTGGTATCCATTGCTTTCTAGCGCGTCGCTCAGTGTACGAATCTCCTCCTGCAGATGTTCTTCTTGGCATATTCGTTTAGCTCTCGTAGCTAAGGTATTAATTAAACCTCTCTTCTGCGCTGGGTGGTGGTGGGAATCTGCATGCAGTAGCGGTTCGTATGGGTCGGCTTCCTGTAGACTCTGTGCCCGAGACTACCATCTGTGTTCCTTTTCACTTCTACATCCAGAAATGGTAGTTTATTTTCTTTTTCTATCTCCATGGTGAATTTTAATTTCCTGTGCAGCGTGTTGAGGTGTTCGAGAAAGTCCTGTAATTTTTCTTTCCCGTGAGTCCAGATTGCAAACACGTCATCAACATACC